>VUQJ01000998.1:2704-24585 GCA_015108635.1 Andinoacara biseriatus
TCCCTCTTCTCTCTCTGCCTCTATGTTTCTTTCCACCTTTCTCTCTCTGACAGTTGCTGTACCACTAACACCGCCTCCACAATTAGTGTCTTCTCACCGACTATACACAGATACACGCACACACATACATGGTGACACCCAAGGGCCCTGCACAACCCAAACAGCATAATTAGACATCCCCTAAACAAAGCACACACTCTGTAATTACTCTGTAATGTTACATAGCACAGGGGACTCAACAAAAGCCATTTCCCCTGGATCAGCCAGTACCACGCACACACTCTTCTCTCATGTGTCTGCGACTGTGTACATTTATATTGATTTCACTGGGCAGAGAATTCCCAGTGGCTGTGGTCTGGTTTGTGAGAATAATGCACAAGTCAGTGCGTTTATGTGCGAGTATACACTGTATCTATAGGTACGTGTGCTGCTGCTTACGTATATGCATGGACGGTGTGTGTGTGTGTACACACACACTGACCTCAACAGCACATGAAATGGCAGAGCAATTGGATGTGTTCATCTTGTGTTGCTCAGTCCAGGGAGAAAGCCATGCTAAGTATAGAGAGAGAACTTACACTCATCCACATACACTCCTCTTTCCTCTCCCCCTGTCTCGTTGCTTCTCAGTCTCCAGAATGGGACATGACTAATTTCTCCAGACAGGGCGACAGCATAAACACAGTGCCCAACACATGTGCTGATACCGTTCTTGACAGGACTCCCTTCAGCTCCAACAATCTACCACCACCACCACATCTGATCACAACATGACAGACGCCCCCAAACACATCCACAATGCTGCCCCTCCTCCCACTCTCACCACCCCCTTTTTTCACCGCTGTGCCCCCGAGTCAGTATAGATATTTCAGTAAGTCCAGTGGCAATAAATTATCTCGCTCTGTGCCAAGCAAAGTAGTGTGAAATCACATTAGATCTTAATCAGAGACTATTGTGTTTGCCTTGTTGGACTTTTTTTCTTTTATAATGGATGTTATGTTTTGTTGTGTTCAGTTCTATCTCAGAAAGTATCATCACTGTGAGAATATATCAGCCATTGTCTGATGAAGTGTTTCTGATAGTGACGCTCTGCATCATAGCATACTGCAGAGAACTAGTTGTTATGTGCAACATTTTCTTTCCCCATTCTGGTTAAACTGTTGTAAAAAGTTCAGCGACTCTATCCATTATGAAAAAATAACCCAATACAAATCTGTTCATCTTCCTGGTGTTGGGTCTTCATCTTCTTGTACACCAGATTTTTTTTTCCCAATGCTTCATGAAAGTCTGGTCAATTCTGTTTACCAGTGATGATCCTTAATACTCAGCTTGTCAATATTTGCTCCATGCACAAGTTTTAAGTTCATGGTGAGAGTACAGATTACAAAGGTGTCTTAGGACTTCCAGAGAATGACCTGAAGGGGCATGAGAAGATAATGTTGAAGGAAAGATTGTCTAAACTGATTTTTTTTCTTTTGATTTTTTAATGGGTTGAGTCTTTAACATGTTACCTGCCCTTATTTGCCGTGAACAGCTGATTAAAGCTGATCAAACGTATTTTGAGGCACCGTAATTACACGACTGTTTGTCCTATTGGAAAAATTCAAACGGTTTCTGAAAGCTGAGAAATTGCACGGCTTAGATGCAGCTTTCAGCCATGGAAACCAATTCACTGAAGTTCTGTAAGAACTGTCGGTGCAGAAAGCTGGTGGCCTCTTGTTGTCATTCCCAATTACATCCACTTTGTTATATACCACTAACAGTTGACTGTGCAATATTTAGTAGCGACAAAATTTCACAACTAGACTTGTTGCACAGGTGGCATCCTATCACGGTATCACGACGCATTCTTTCACTGATGTTTGTAGAAGCAGTCTGCATGCCTATGTGGTTGGTTTATACACCTGTGCCCATGGAAGTGATTGGAACACCTAAATTCAATTATTTGGATAGGTGAGTGAATACTTTTGGCAATATAGTGTATTAGATTAGCTCCATTGTCAACTACTGCACTCCTCTTAATTCAAGAGTTTGCAGGACACTAAGTTGTGGTTTAGCACACCACAGAAAGGTAGCAAATAAAAAGTAGCTTAGTACTAATAGAATGGGAATCATTTTGTTTAAAAATTACTTTAAAATCATTGAGTCCTTGAGTTCAAGGATGCTGCTATTCAAACATTCTCTCACTTGATTAACAATATGATTGTCAAACAAAGCCTCAAACCTTAGCCCCTGTATCTTGTCTTTAAAGGAAAGCTTGGCATTAAATTTTTGTTCACAAATTACCTGCGTTTATTTTAATGTATTATCAACTGATCATAGTCCTAGTAATAAGGGTTTGTTGCAACAAAATTAAAATTAAACCTACCCTCTAGATCCACAAACTTCTGTGGAAAATCCTTGTGGACAGTATGGAATATGAAAAATCTCAGGCAAGAACAGTCATAGACGATTGTTGTTAAAGTCACATCATAATTCATCACTGTTTCTGTTTCTTTTAAAATCCAGGTGAGTGTCAAACTAGCAGGCTGACCTTTATGAGTAATTTCACTTTCAATAACAAGAGCCCATGAACTAGTGTGACACAATGAATGGTCTCCATGTGATGAGCTTCCTTTAATGAGCTGCACCTCACTTGACAACAGATAAAAATGAATACCTCTTAATGATGTCCGTTAGGCCTAAAGATCTTATCTTCTTCCTTCTCTCGGAGACAATCAACACAACTTAACAAGTCTTTTCCATCACTGAGTTAATAATCTCAGGCATTAATTAGCCAGTCCACAAGGAAATACAGGATGAACTAAAAGACACTGTTGTACACAAAAGATATTTCTACAGTTAACAGAAAATATAACAATGTAAAGTAGCTCATCTAATTTGAAAAAAGTCTAAAATATAATTAGATTTTCCATGCACCATACTAGGATGAGAGTACATAGAAACTATTTTTCAGTAAGCTGTATTTTATATATTACTGGTTCCAGCAGTTAGCTACAACCATTAAACACAATGGTTAGGCAACACAGGTAATGGATGAATGGTTAAAATTGCTAGCTATATTTCACGAATGCATAGCTCAAACAGTTAGCTAAATGCAATACATAAATTACGACAAAGCTAAGCGCAATAGCTCAGTATGCTTAAAGTAAAAGACAGGTAAAATATCTAAATCCAGTAAAGGGTGATAAAGCTAATATTGATGGATAAATATTTAAAATAGTCAAATTATAGAAGAACACTTAAAATAATTAGCCAAAGTCAAGATATAAATGGATAAAAAGCTCAAAGCAATAGCTAAATGGTTAGACCAGTTAGCTAAAATGCTGCCAATCTGCTGTTGATGAATAAATTGCAATGGCTACATTTTTTACTGCTGCTGTTGTATTTTTAAACACTGACAATTAAAATTACCAACGGTAGATATTTACTTTTATAGATGGAACAGTGTTAAATTTTCTGCTTTGTGCCATCATCATATTTTCAGTACTGGCATCTTAAAAATCCTTTTACCATTTGCGGCTTTTTGCTTTAATGACAGCAGACGTTGACCCTGTGCAGCAAGTTCATCGTATCCAGGGTATCTTCCCATTATCTAGATTCACTAACCCCTAACAGCTGGTTATTAACTTGCTAAATTAACCCCTCTGCATCCACATGAAACAGGAGGTGTTGGCAGCAACTGACCAATCACAGACATGGCTGAGTGTCCAGGCAGCAGGGCAGCTGATTTTAGAGAAGAAGATGAAACTATTAAACTTAGAAAAAGGGCTATACAGGAGTTCAGTATTAAAAGTGCTGCATGATTGTCTGGGTGCTTTAAATGCTTTGTTCTGTAAGGCTGGACATGTCTTCTATATGAATAAAGTCTAACCTATTTGAAACATGAAAGAAAGCTGTCAAAATGACTGCCAAAGCTAAAAGGACTCATCAATATTACAGCTCTATCATTAAAATACAGGAGAATCTGATGGATTAGAAGTAAGCATTTAAATTAATGTTTAAAAGACAGTTTTAGTTTTTATTCTTTCACCTCTAGCCTTTGTGGTGTTTATCAGTCTGCGAGCAAGTCAAGAATTAATTTTTTTTTTTTTAAAAGCCCACGCTTGTCACAACCAGCTTCAATAAACCAAGATGGCGATGGCTGAAACAGTAGTACACAAACCACTGGGTGACATCGACGTGGCTATTGTCACGGCCCCTCCTCTGACCTGCAGGGGCGGTGCCTCCTGCAGGCAGAGGTGGGCCTTGAGTTATTGGAGCCACCTGGGCTCAGTAATTTAAGCAGGGCTCTACTAATCATTCCCCCTCTCTGCTCCTCCAGGTAAACCCGGTTTCTCTTTGGTTTGGTTTTTGTTTGGTTTTGGGTTACAGTATTCATCCGGATTCATACATACACGTCCATACTCTGCATACACTAAACATACTGACACATCCACATCTTATATTTGTTATCTTTCTTTGGGTTTTGGGTATACTTACACTTAATGTTTAGGTGATACCCCTGCAGTTAAATCTGAAAGTCTGCAATTCACGCACTGTTCATCAAATGTAACTGGTACAAACAAAAATTATGTCCAAAAATATATGAAGATACATTTTCTTAACACCACATTTGTGTATATAATGTGATGATTTACAATACTGAATTATGAGAAAGTCATCCTGCGCAGATACATATCCCATACCCCAAACCATTCTTTGATGATGTGAACAAGATGAAGACAAAGATTCAAAAGAGAGCACAAGATGAGTATTCGTGATCATAATCTTAGGCTACGTAATCTCCTTGCAATAGGCTGGATTTAGAAGTGTCAGTTTCCAAATCTGCTAAAGAGAATAAAAACTTGAAGTCAACAGTTCGGTAAAGAAGAAAAGAAGAACAGCTAAGAGTACTGAATGAATAAAGAATGAATAAAGAAAGATTATCCACAAAATCAGGTTTAGCCAAACAACCCTGATAAAAGAAAAGAAGAAAGAAAAGGAAAGAAAAGTTTTACGATGAAAAGGTCACTGACAGAACAAAAATGAGTTTCATGAGTTTGGAATTGAACTCAAGTCACTACAGCTGAAAGAAAAATCTATTGGGCCATCCACTACCATGACCCCAAGCGTTTACTTCCCTTTTTGATGTCATACTGCTGCCTATTACTCTCGCTCTGCCTCCTAGCAAGTAAATATATCCCTGATATACAAACTGACAAAATGTGTGACTTTACCTTAAGATGTTTAGAAGCGTAACTTACACACTGACTTCCTATTATTTGTGGTCAACATGTTATCTATTCTACATGTTCGTTTGAGTTTTTAGGCTTGCCTGCATTAGCACATTCATGTTACTTGCAAGTGTGTGTTTGAGACTGTAGCTGCTACGTGGCTTTTGTCAATAAACTTCCCCATTTACTGTCAGGGAAAGCGTAAAAACCCACACAATGTCATTATCACTTGTGGCATTGCAGTTTTACAGTAAAGAGCCTGAACAAGTGTTTGGTTGTAGTGCACTGTTAAAAAAAGACTATGCAAAAGGGGTGAAAACTTGTGTAACACAAAGTACAAATTTTGACGGAATTCACCAACAGAAACAGGCTGCCAGTATTTATGCTATGTGACCCAGCTGGTCAAAAATACATAAATGTTACACAAAAGATAACTTTACACTTTTACTCTTTAAAAAAACCACATCAATAGTACTTTGAAAGAATAAATCGCTTTGAAAACTATGGAAACATTCTGAAATATTTGAAAGAGTAAAGTATTATGCAGCAAAAACATCACATTCATGTTTATGTAACTGGGTCATTTTATGAAAAATCACAGTTGACACACTTGGTGTGTGTGTAAAATTGGGTTAGTTGCAGTTTGTAACAGAGCTTACATGTATTTTTCAGACACAAAAATTTGATGTAAACATCTGTACGCTAGCAAAAATTCAGTAAAATTCACACCTCAAAGACCAGTAACTGAGGAAATATACATAAGTCAAGGTAAAATGTTACCTTCATTAAATATACTTGGACAAACTGTGAGCTGCTCAAACAAGGATACGGCACAACTAAAAACAAGATGAGAAAAGGGAACTGTTGGAATGATACTACAATGTGAAAGGATGCAGAGGATGCAGGACCTATGGATTCTTTGACACCCAATATCCAGACATCCATTGAAACAGCTAGTAGAGGTCAGTGTTCCAACATCAAGAAGAAGCAACTGCTATCACAACTAGAGATTGACAAAGTAAAACACAAATGCTACAGCAAGGGGAAATCAGGACGTCAGGGGGGAGATATCAACATCCCCACACTCCAAGATTGGGTACCAAGGCCCAAGAACAACTGGTACGTTGAATGCCAGAGCAGCTGGCCTGAAAGAAAAGCTCATAGCTAAGCTGGAAACCTGAAACCTCTGTGTCCCTGCGTGAAGCACCCTCTGCAGGAAGGTGTGACTAAGAAAGGAGTGCTTATAAAGTACAACAAGCTCTCCATACCTGAGGCATTAGAAAATGGAAAAACTCTCAGCCTTGGCTAACCACTTGAAGAGGTATACCAGAGACATAGAACCCAGGACAATACACCAGATGTTCTCCACTGAACTATCCAAGGTGCATCCTCAATGGGCTGTGGAATAATATGAGAACAGTGTCCTCAACAAGACTGAGATGGAACAATACTGGGAGAGTGTACGGAAGAAGGACGCAACACACAACAATAACAATGCTCAGTGGCTAGTGGGTCTAAGAGCAGACCACAGCAACCTTACTGAACAGGATCCAGTAACCATCACAGTAGCAGACATCCAAGAAAGAGTAGTCTGAAATATGATGAGTTGGGCAGCACCAGGGTGAGACATGATTCACACCTACTAGCTAAAGAAGCTAACTCCACTCTATGAGGGCCAGGGAGCACAAATGAACCAACTGCCAATGGCCTGCTCATGAACAGGCCTGATCTCCAAATGCGATCTCTTCCAACCACTGGCCAATAACCTGCCTCAGCACAACATGGACACTGCTGTCAGGCATTATAGCCAGAGGGTTGAACAGGCACATGGCTCCATAAATGAGTGGGGCCCAGAAAATAATCTACAGTAACATCAGAGGAGCAAACCACCAGCTACTGGTAAATGGAGCAGTCACTCGAGAATGTGAGACTAGACTGACCAACCTGTGCACCGCCTGGATTGATTACAAGAAAGCCTATGACTCATCCCAGAATGGTAAATAGACTAACTAGTTCCTTTAAAGTGCTATTCTACTCTATCTGAGCACTCAAATCGCTTATACAACACGTTTCCATTTACCCAATCCCATTCATACAAGCACTTCCATATATAACTAAGCTAAGTGCTTATTGTCAAACATTCACACACACATTCATACTCCAACGCCTGTGTCGGAGAGCAACTTGGGGTTCAGTATCTTGCCCAAGGATAGTTTGGCACGCAACCCAGAGCAGCCAGGAATCGAACCACCGACCTTCCGGTCATTAGATGACCTGCTACAGCCACCCCAAAGAAAGCCTTGAACTGTAAAAGATCAACAGGCCCTTAAGAGCCTTCATCAAGAACTCAGAGAGAACGTGGAGAATAACACTAAAGGCCAACTTCAAGCCAAGCGGACAAGTCACCATCAAGGAGATGGTCTGTCACCACTGCTGTTTGGCATTGGCCTAAACCCCCTGAACAAGATCATTAACAAGACTGGCTATGGATACTGACTGACAAACATCAGCCACCTCCTGTACATGGATGACATTAAGCTGTACGCCAGAAAGAAAGAATAAATTCACTGATCCACACCATTAGGATCTACAGCAATAACAAAGGAATGTCATTCGGACAGGAGAAGTGTAGTCGGATGGTATCAAAAAGAGGGATGGTATCAAGATTGAGGGGATTACACTACCAAAAGGTAACACAGGAGAGATTGAGCACAACTACAAGTACCTTGGAATCCCACAGGCACATGGGAACCATGAAGAGGACACAAGGAAAGCTGCAACTGCCAATTACCTGCAGAGTATAAGGCAAGTCCTGAGGAGTCAGCTGAATGTGAAGAACAAGATCCGGGAAATCGACACCTACACCCTGTTGGTCATCAGATACCCTGCTGGGATAATGAGCTGGCCGAAAGAGGAAATAGAAATCACTGATGTCAAGACAAAAAAGCTCCTTACCATGCATGGAGTGTTTCAACCTAAATCCAGCACCCTGAGACTGTACGCTAAGCAGAAGGAAGGAGGCAGAGGAGTAGTGAGTGTCAGAACCACTGTCCTAGATGAAACAACAAAGATCCATCAGTACAACTGATCATGTGCTTAATGAATACCTCACGCAGCAGAACAGGAACTATAATTAACAAGGAAGGACAGGCTCTTGCACAGCATGCACCACAGCAGACAGAAGTGGCCGATATCAAAAGATCATACCAATGGCTGGATAGAACTGGACTGAAGGATAGCACAGATGCACTAATTTAGAAGCACAGGAACAAGCGCTACCCACAAGATTAATAGAGGCTGGGGTGTACCACGCTAGGCAAGACCCCATGTTCAGGCTGTGCAGAGATGCTCCTGAGACAATCCAACACATAACAGCAGGGTGCAAGATACTAGCAGGAAGGGCATACGTAGAATGAATAAACCAAGTGACTGGCATAGTATACAGGAACATCTGTGTTCCTGGCAGCCGGGTTCCAGGCTGTATGGCCTTGAAGTCCTGAGCTCAAAATGTGATACGTCCCCAAGGGTGGTTGAGAATGACTGGGCAATGATCCTGTGGGACATGCAGATAGAGACAGACAAACTGGTGATGGCTAACAAACCAGACATAGTAGCCAAGCAGAGGAAGAAGGCCACAGTGATAGATATAGCAATACCACACAACAGTGACATCAGGGAGAAGGAACGTGAACAGCTCAAGAAATACCAAGAACTGAAAGAAGAGAGAATATGTGGAAGGTGACGGATAACAGTGGTCCCTGTGGTAATCGAACAATCTCATTAAACCACCTTCTTAGTTCATACTAGTGAGCAAAAATCATGTGAAGTGCCACACAGCACAGGAAGCTATTCAAGGTAAGAGCAGCTAACCCTCAACTGAGATTTTGAATGAAACCTTTGATGTAATAAATATTAAAAACACATTTCAGTAAGTCACCCCACCTATTTCCTATTTTCCCATAAAAATAGAAAGAAATGAGTGGTGGCTAAAAACAACTGTATGAATCAGATGTTGTAAGCTTTACTTAATTTGCAATGTGCAAACTGATGCAAAAAAACAAGTGAAAGGAACAGACACTTGGTGGAACAAAAAAGGTGAAAGCCTTTTTGTCATCCCTCTGTTCTGACAACGCTCACTTAACAACCTTTAAGTTGATCGAACTGCAGCAGAACAGTAAATGGAAACATGAAAGTGAGGACTATGCATTGTCAAAAGCAATGAGCCAGCCTTGGAGCACAAGCATATACACACAAAAAAACTGAAGTATATAAGCCTTTTTGCACTTTTGTGTGAGTGAAGGCCTGTTCACAAAGTGTTTGTTTCAACATGGAGGCCACACATTTGCAGACACTTCACTGCTTCCTTCCTACTTGCTTTTCTCTCAGCCTCTCTTCCTATTTTATATATTTGCCTCCTGTTTTTCTCACTCTTCTTCCCTTTTCTCCTAGTAACAAGGGACACTCCATCAATTTTCATAGTTCTTCCTCTTCCAGCCAATGCCATCTGAGCAAGGAACCACAAACAGACAAAAGGCCAAAAAAAAAGTGAAATTATTGATTTGATGTCATCGTCAATTAGAGCCAAGAGAGGAGAGGGGCAGCACAGAGAGAGGGGCGAGCATAGAGCCTGAAAGGCATCACACAGGTAAAATTAATGGACAAGACAAAATGGAAAAATTCTTATGTAGACTGACAGAGAAAAAAAATGGTTAAAGCCTAGAAATATCTGGTCTAAAAAAATGCTTGTGTGATGATACATATGTGTGCGTGCATGTGTTTTTCTCCACATATCACTGTGCAAAAGAGCTCGTCACTGCTGGTGGTGATGAACACATCATTTATGTACCAGTGCACACTAGGAAGGCAAGAGCACCACTAACAAACAAAGTCACGTGACACAATGAACAGAGGTTATACACCAATCCACACAATTTCTTAAGATTATTTGTGATTCTCAAAGGCAGAGTTGTGTCTTTTCTCCACACTATTTTCAATACAAATGAATACAAACTGATAACCTGCGTATCAAGTTGTAGAAGTCAGTTGGGTTGATTTTCAAAATATCCAAAGAAATTTTTTAAACTGGTTCCATCACGGTGCAACCAAACAGCAGTAAAATGCTTCTAACATTTAGATGTGTGGCACCATTCTTTTTCCTCCAACCCGCATTCAGTGAAGACCTGCCCATAATCTGCCTCTGATTGGTTCTGACCCCGGTATTCTTCTTCACTGAATGCAGCTGAGGAATAAAAACAGGCATTTGTACGTGTGAAACCGCACCCTGTGCTTCTCCTTTAGGAGACATCACAACCTTAAAAACATACCGATTACTCAAAATGAAGAGAACTATAAATTGCTTTTTTTGTCAAGAAAATGCTGTCCCTGGCCCCTGATGGGCCCAGTCCAGATATTTTCTGTGGAAGTAACTATTCCACCACCCCCCTCTTCCCCTGTCCCTGGCAAGATGCCAAATCCTGACCAGGATCTTCTATGGAGATGGCCTGACTCTGGGCCACAGCAAGAGCCTACCCCATACAAAAATCATATGTCTGGTGCAAAGAATGCTTTGTCCATAGCTAATACATAATAAAATGCAGAACAATATGATATGGCGCACCACAAAATATATTCCAGGAGTAATTTGAGGAACAGGAAAAAGAACCAACTACACTGACCAAATCAATCTCATCGTGGTCCCATCCTGCAACTCAGAGGACCCAATGGATCTTTCTGCCAGTCAGCTGTTTCTAAAGAACAAGGTCAGATCAACCAGATTAGTTATACTGATCTGGTTGATCTGTATAAATGAAAAAACTGACACTAACCATGCTAAAGGTTCAACTGAAAATTGACTATCAACCGAATAAACAGACCTCAAGCCTCAGGATGTAGCAACTTCTGAAGCACAGAGAAAGTTACAGAGAGTTTCGTTAGTTTCGTCAAGGAAATTTTAAACTATTGGCATAAGGTGAGTCTCTTGTTGACCCAAGAATAAATCCATGTCCTTTGGTAACCTTTTTTCCAGGTAAGGGCAAAATAGTAATAATAATTTAAAGTACACTGTAATCTTGTCTGTCATGCTCAAGAACCCTACAAAAGGCCACATATCGCCGTTGAGTTTATTTGAGCAGTTCATGCATGCATAGCAAAAGGTCTGTCTGAAGAAATCATGAGTGACAGATATTGAGGAAAGAAGACAGTGTATTGATCCACAGTGGCTGATGTTGAAGAGGAAATGGGAAGAAAAAGGGTTCATGGACGAAGGAATAACCTGTGATAAAAACAATTCCGCCACAATCTACAGCATAAACCCTTTATTCAGAGGACTGCTGCACCAAGTTACTGTGCAACATTTTTATGAGCAAATCTGAGTATGAAATTCCATTGTATGACATAAACCTCCTTAAATGCTGCCTAAATCATATCATAAAAATCTGCACGAATCACGAGGGCTAAACAGAATCTCAGTTAATAAATATAGTAGGTAATATTACAGTGTTAAGTCACACTCCACATGTAGTTAAAGGGTAGAGCAGTTAGAACAAAATGTTGGAAAATGCGTATACATGTGCATAAAAAAAATATTCCCATGGTCAAGATATAATTAGTGATAACACATCTGGCCATGTATACATGCTGCACACACAGTAAAGATGAATGCTACAAGATGAAACGGGGTTCACAGAGCAGAGGGAAGGAAATAAGTGAGGTGGGGGTGGAGGGCGACTGCCATCTGACTTCGGACTAGATACAACTAGTGGAATGATAAATGTGTGTGTTTATGCGTGTTTGCATTTTGTGCACATGTGTAGGAGACGGGAGAGGGCAGGGTGAGGATACTGTTATTTTTCAGAGGACATGATGTCTCATTGCACATCACACACACACATGCGCGCATGCACACACACGCGTACAGTCAGGCCAACACACACGCCGTGTGTCACTACGCATTACTGTTGCTTTCTGTGGGCGCCGCGTCCAGACAATGACAGGCAAGCAGGAGCCACAGCATAATGAGAGAGAGCAGGGGCCTTCACTTGCACACACACACACACACACACACTTCCACGTGCACACACATGCAGAGGGCAGTCGGCTTCACTCCGTCCCCTAGCCTCTCAATTACCCAGCAGGCTTTTAGTGCCACTCTGCTCCACTACAGCAAATTACCCAGGGCCCTGTCTCACTTAGAGACCTGTGACTGTGTGTGAATGTGTGTGTATGTTGGAGGGTGTGGGTGCTTGACAGAGGTAGAGAAAGAGAGTGTGTGCGCGCCGTGTTAAAGCAAGTGGCTCTGAAACAGTGGCTGGAGCCCAGCAGAGGCATGTGAAAAGCTAATAAAAGTGTTTGAATGCAACTGCCATTAGGCTAATACCTCTCCACAAGTATGACACACATACACACACGTAAACGAGCACACATGCACAGTAGGAGAGGGGAGAGGAGAGGCGACAGGGTCAGCTGCGGTGCCCTCTCTTAGATCAAATGTAGCTCTCTGGCTGGCTGAGAGAGTTGGCTTTTATTGAATGAGATATTAAAGAGTTGTTAGCTGAAGAATACCAATACAAATAGCTACTGATGGCTGTTTAATTGCATCACAATTTGGTGGAACTTTTGGAAAATCTGCCCTCCCACCCACTCCACCTCTCACTAACCACTCATAACTCTGTTAAAAATCTGCTGCAATCTCTGTCCACATGGAGTTACCTACAGTAATTGCTGCGAGACGCCCTGTAAAATCTTTAGTTTAAAGCATCTCATTTTTCCCAACCAAAACTCCCTTTTATATGTGAGCAAAACAAGCCAGCAATGTGAAGTCACACAGATGAGAAAGCTGACCAGTTATTGATCCGTCAGCCCACTGACATTTTGCTCAGTGGGTAGTTTAAGGATAGGGAAAGTTTCTCTCCAATCCTAGACTCTTCACTCCAACCCGGTTACCTTACTTGAAGCCATGTGGCCCATGAGTGCAGTTAGAAGACTGACAAAACACAAACAACATTAATGAAGACATTGTTGGTCAGGTCAAACTGTGTCTTACAAATTGTCTGAGAACAAAGCAGCAGCATCAACTACTCTGGTTAGAATATGGTTGTAAATAGATGTCTGCACAATGTTTTTTCCACATACACAGTGTAATCGGAGCGTGTGGTTGATTTGTGGTATGGTAAACTAGATGCATATTATCCCCGCTCTGTCCGTGATGTCAGCATTATAAACTCTGGAATGTTAAAACTTTTATTTTCTTTATTTGATTTTATGTTTATCAATAAAGAGATGGAAAACAATTCTCGAACGCAAACTTTCGTTTTCTAGAAAGTCTAACAAGGATGTCTCAAACCAACATCAGCATAACATCCATTATGCCAGTTTGAATTTCATTTTGGATTTTTTTCCCCCCAAACACAACAAAAAGTCAAGAGAAGACCAGCTGATAATTCAAAGTCTAAATGGGGCAAAGGTGTGTTTTTTGGGTAGGGCTCTTTCAATGCAAAGCTTCTGATGTGGCTCTATTGCAAACTTAAAACCTACCCCTTCATTTCACCCAGCATCTTCAATATTAGCCATTTGCTACATATTTGCTTATTGTTTTTGCTTGATGTTGAATAAAATGAGGAATCATCAAACAGTTTAGTGTTTAATCTAAAATATAAATATTTAATGTTTTTGCTATGAATTCACACACCATTGTGAGATGACAAAAAAGGGCTGTAATAAATTGATATTTAAAATCAATATACATGATAACAGTGGTTCCTGAATCACTAATTCAGGGATGTCAAATAAACGTCCAGGACTGGTCACTAAATCCTTCAGTCTGGCACACTGGATGCCGCTACCAATGGGAAGTGTAACAACTGCAGAGACGGAGAAATTAAGCTATGAACTGTATTTTATTGTGTTGTCTGAACTGCTAATTTCATCCAAACCAGAGGTCTGAATCATCAGCAGTTATCTTTTTACTTTTCTTCTTACTGACAAAGACGGTGCCCATGACCCGCGAGAGTAAGGGTGTCAAGTCAAGTAGCCATGTCCATGTATTTCATTGATTTACAACAGTCGTTTCTTTGTAATTTTGTAAAGGAGGAAAAACAGTCATAATGGTAAATCCTACATAATTTTCTTAAGACACCTCAGTCTATTCATTGTCTGTTTTTCCAATGAATAGTTTATTAAATGTGAGCATTTTCAGAACATACTTGAACTTTTTTTTTTACAACACAACAGTCTTTTTTAATCTAAGTTTTCATGCAGCGATTTTACTGCTCCGGTTCAATTGTGATGAATTAGGCGGTATGCGGCCCTTGAAATAAAACAAGTTTAAAATCCTTTATTTGCTGCTGCGCTAAAGTTCAGAGATGCTGAAAAATAAAACTAAGGTTGCACTGTTACAGCTCAGTAAAAAGATAAGGTAAGGTAAGGTAATAAGGTGGAACTGAGGTATATTTTGATGAGCACGACTCGTCAACTAATCATCACTATTTTGACTAGTCGGTAGCAGTCGTACTAGTGGTTGACTCTAATTATTAACTTTTTAATTGATACCCAATGCTGGTGAATTGTTGCACCCTAAAAGTTATGCAATTTGCAAGTTACGTTTACGCATAACTTGTTAATGCACCAATCAGCGTTCTTTTATTATAAGATTATTACTATTTTAAAGTCAGTATATAAAAATTATATGCACAGATGTTAGCATTCCATTGTTACAAGGTTATCATATTCTCACCCATGTTTTCCCAATTGCTAAATATCAATGCGTTACTCGGCCATTAGCATTGTTGGAATAAGATTACTTTGTGATTAAGAGTAATAACTTGCTATCTTCATATTATTACCCCATTTCCACCTTGTTACCCTGCTATTACCACATTATTACTAAGCTGTAATAGAAAATGCTGCCAAAGTCACAAATCTTGCTCTCACACATGTTCTTGAACAAAACAGACATTTTAACAGAATGAAAGAAAATTTCACTTAACCTGACAACAGCATGACATGAAATCAAATAAAATCCACCTGCAACACATATCTAATTGAGCAGATTGATATCACATTGACTAAATTGCCAAGGAGATGATTTGTGCCAGAATAAGATAACGATAAGTGAAATTGGTTAGAGTGAGTCACAGAGGGGGAATGGTGTGTGTTTGTGTCTGTAAGCCACTGTGAGTACAGTCTCTTTTTGTCCCGGCTCCCTTGTTAGCAGTGTTACTGTGTCTGTGTGTGTCCACATTATCGTTCACCCCACCAAACACGTTCTTGCTTGTGCTTACTTGTGTTTGTACGTGCACGTATCTGTGCCTGTACATGCCTGTACTGGACGTGTGCAGTAGGAGATCCGTTAATTAACCTACAGCTCTGCCCTGGTGATATGGTGAGAGACAGCAACAGAGAGGCAGACTGGGAGGGAGAGAGAGGATCAAAGCAGGGGTCTGTGGCCAGGGGGCCCCCTCAGCGCTTAGATGAAATGCGGCGGCTACAAACTTTAAAGACTTCCTGCCATTAGCCTGGACCTTGTCCCCTTGCAGGCCTGGACCTCCTCCTGCTCCCTCGCTCCCCCAAACAATGACACAGAAAGAACAAGAGGGGGAAGACAAAGCACAATGCTTATAATGACAGCGAGAGAACTCTAAAATATTTACAGACAGATAGAAATAGGATTTTCACACAAAATATAACTAGACAAAAAGGACAACTGATACCAGGGTCTGTGTGCCCACACTATGATCAGAAAAATGTAGCTCTATCAAATCATTTAGAAAAAAAATAGATGTGTCTGAAAATCTTTATGTTGCAGTTGTTGTTGTTTTTTAAAAACAAAGTAATCAGTAAACTAATTGATGAAGATAAGTTGCCGCCATGGACGGTATCAAACTGCTATTTTTAACTCAGTTTTGTCAGGTAACAGCTTGATTACCAGCACAGGATAATGATGCAGTTTTATTAGGCCATAATATAAAAATATGTAAACAAGAGGATCTTTATTAGGAGTCCAGCTGGATTACCGTATCTCTTAAAGCAGAAGGTAAGACAAAAGCAAACCGTTGTAAGGGGCTGACAGGTACTCACACTAGATACTCGAGGATACAAAATGATATCACTACTATGCTAATTAGTGCAGAATGCCATTTCTATGCTGGTAACACTGCTGGAATATGGATGGAGAGGGTACATTCTTAAAGATTCATAGAAGTTTTAGCAACTTCCCACAAAATACCAAACTATATATTGTGTGTCAAGATGTGATTTTGTGTCTATAATCTCTTGTGAATAAAGGAGCAGCCAGAAGAAAGCCCCTAATCATTAATGTATATTTCCACATTCTTCTGCCATATGTGACTTTAAACTTTCATTCTTGCATAATCTCACAGCTCTTCCAGTCTTGTGTGTGTGTGTGTGTGTGTGTGTATGTGTTTTAATCCTTGGCTGTCTGAGAGCAAGCACCTCCACCTGGGCTATATTAAAGAGAGGAAGTGTCTTTATTGTCCTTTTTCTAGGGCACACTCTCAAACACAAAGACGCACACACATAAACACAGAGGAGAGCCAGGGGCACGATCTGACCATCTCTCTGGGCGGTGGTGAGCATAGGAAGCTCACCAAGGGCTAACGAGGGAGGATCAAAGAGCACATTACCATGCCTCCCCTCTTCCTCTCGCTCTGTCTCTCTCTGCCTCTTTTCCTCTCTCTGCCATTCACAAGCAATAAGAGGCCTGCCGGCCGCCTGTCCTTGTACTTGTTAGTCGGTGACAATAGGACGTGCCCTGAGCAAAAGGAAATGAATTATTTACCCCGCTCCCTCTTGTACTCTTGAAGAAAGAAAAAAAAACCTTTTCTTGTTTTACCATTGAACTCACAGCCCTCATATTACACACGCGCCTTGTTCTGCAGCCTCAGATGTTAAACGCTCAGAATAATTTTGTTCCCCACTGTTGATGAAGATGTCTGTCCCCAAACGCAGCAACACAACTAAAAAAAGGGTGCTTACTTTTATATATATATATATAAGCACCCTTTTTTTAGTATATATATATATATATATATATATATATATATATATATAAAATGCATGCTCAGTGCGCATGCATGTTGGTATCCATATATCACTGATTCCTGGCTTAGTAAGTAAGACCACAGGCGATAAATGGCATTTCATTAGTTACACTCATGGTTAATTCAAAAGAAAAAATGTAGGTGTGGAAGGACAACAACAGTCAGTACGGGGGGGAAAGCACTGTTTTGGTGATGAGGAGCAGTCAATGAGTTGAAACTAACCTTGTACAGAATTTCTAATTCTGACATGATTTGCTTCTGTAATTCCACCGTGATATCCAGAGGAATGACCTGCAATCAGACATAGGCAGGATAAAAGGGACAGGCAAATTCTAAACTCATCACTAACAAATTCAGTTGATGTTTCAAAGAGGCAGCCTAAATGAAAGAGTAAGTACTACGACCGTCATGTAAATGGAAGGAATTCTTACCTTGACAGCTAAAACCCGTTTGCCATGAACATGGTACGCTCTAGAGGGGACAAAAGAGAAGACAATACAAAATAAAACTGAAAAAAAGAGAAACGAATACAACCTCAGGCAGTAATGCAATGTTACTTTTTATTCAAGGAACTCACAAAATGAAAAAAATGTGGCATTTATAAAAGCTTGAGCACCCTTAATACTCTTTATTTAGTAAACCTGCCTCTCACAAATATCACAGCTTGCAAATACTTCCTTATTCATCCCTTGTGAATAAAAGAGCAGCTGAAAATAGTTTCTTATTCTTCCTCAGCATTTTTAAGATTCTCAGTGATATTCCTATGTGATGAATGTGTGGACCATTTCAATGCTTTGCTTCTAAATTTATATTGTGCCATTAAGGTTGAGTCGCTTTCAACACTTTTATCACATGAAACTGCTCCAGACTCTGTGCTGAAAGAAAAAAAAAATGCTGCACTATCTGATTAAAACCAACACAAGCTGCAGTATGTGAGCGATGCTACAGTTTGTTAGTTCAATAATGTATCATAAAAAGAAAATAAATCACAAAGAAAAACATCTCTAGTGGCTCACAAAAGAACTTCGACATCTGACTTTCAGAGCAACAACAGAGTCTAAATTAGAATAACAAAATCCTGCTGTCATTTCTCTGCGAGGTCAGAGATCATCACCCAAAACCAGATGCAGTCAGCCCCATCTCTAGTTGTTCCAGACAGTTTTGAGTTGCAAGTAAAGCAGCAGCCACAGACGGGCCCCGTAATGATTTAATTATCAAACTCCTTAATGCCAAACGTCGGCTTTAGTTACAGCCCTTGAAGGTTAGTTTACGGTACCAGTGACAATACCTCAGGACCTCTCAACATACAATCCTCAAGGACAAATACTGTCCAACAGCTGTCAGGTGATGGGGATGAGCTGGGTTCAGTGTACGTCACACAGGCTGGTTAGCTCACAAACAGGCTTAGTAAATGTGATACCTGGTTACTCAACCATCTGTGGGTCATTCAGAGAGAATGTGTATTGCACAAGGTGTGATTAATGTGTCTAAGATTCGAGTATCGCATTGCTCTTCGGACAGATACCTCTAAACTATCCCAGGCCTTTAATTAATGGCAGCTATTAGTGACTTTCAGGTATTTACCCACAGTTAGAACTACCTTTGGCTCTGGCCAGAGCATTAACAGCAACCTCACATATTCAACAATTTATTCAGTTGATTGTTAGTTGGATGGTCTCAGCTTTTAACATTTCCTTGAATCTACAGGTAGTTTAGTTAATATTGCTGAAACAGTAAAGATGTCTGTATTCAACTTCAATTTCTTTCAAGACACAAATTAAGACACCGATGGAGTGTTTATGAATTTAAGTGTCATCTTTCTAGACCAGACAGAGCCTTTTGAACATAAAGCTGATGGCCTTGTTTTCATTTTGATGTCTGTGTCTTCCTTTAAGCTACAATCAATATCAGTTAAGCATGAGTGCTGCTTCTTAATTAAGACAAAGATGTTAATTGAGACAAGATTGCAGGGGTAGACATGTTAAATACTGACTGGGCAGGCTCTGTGAGTAAGGCAGCCTGAAAGGAGATTAAACCACATCTTCACTGTGTTAGACACCTTGTAGTTCTCACTGAGGAGTCTTGGAATGCTGAAAAACTACTCAGCATCTGACTAAATGCAACTACAGGAACCGCTACCTCATTGCACATGACGTCACGGGAAGCCTCACATTTTTTTAAGTGAATGCTGGTCTTCAGAAAAGAAGAAAATACAAGTTCTAAAATGGTCTCAACCTCAACCAATTACAATGTGTGGCAAAACACAAGAGTTATTCTATGAAGACTCAAAATAAAAAAAACGTTCCAACTACAGGAAACATCTGATGGAAGTTGTTGCAGCTAAAGGAGGTTACAAAATCTGAGAAATGGTAAATCTGAGCTATATATAAAGTAGATAGTTTAGTAATCCCTGTGTTTTAGGACTGGTGATACAGTGGGACCTCCATTAAGTTAAAGCTTTCTTCTTAGGTTGTCCTTGACTGCTTCAGGGCCGAACATCCCTGTATGAGTTACAGTGACAGGCCTGTGACAGCGGGAGACATGGGGACAAGGTTACATAGCCACCCCCTGCCACTTCCCCCTGATCTGACCCCAGTAAACGTGCACCATTGCCTGGATCTTATTTACACTCCAGCTCGCTCTGTAATAAAAGCTTCATCATGCAGTATTCATAGGGCCTCTCTCTATGTCTCTGAAGTTGGGGCCGTGGGTTGGAGACTGGCCTCCTGGATCAGGGCTAACGTGCTACGCTTACACTGCCACATGGACGACGAGCTGCCTTTCTCTCTCTCTCTCTCTCTGACTCTCACCTGATACTGCTTTTATCGGTCACCCAAGTGACACAGACTGACAGAAACCCAAACACAGGCACTCACAGTGAGACATAAAAGGCTTCCTAATTATCCAAAACATTATAAGCAGAAATACTGAGAAGTTCAAATTTGAATTTTTTTTTAAAGGGGTCTTTCTAATCTGCTAAAAGGTGAAAAAAAAATGAATAAAAGTTTTTATTTTTGTGAACAGGCCTCTTGTGGCTGAAACATATTACAGAGATGTGGATTCAATGAGTCTCAACTTGGCTTCACCAGTCTTCATATTCAAGGTGCAATCCAAAACAGTCTGTGCATTGGCTAACAATGTCAAAAACCATAACTCATTGGGCTGAGCATTTCCACGTGCACACAAGGAAAACACACAGACTCTGCTCCAGTGGCAACCCATCAACTTAAATTTGATTTTAGGACAGAGGACGTGGTCACAGGAAGCTACATCTGGTAAGAAGGGTGAGTAGTGAGTGAAGACCGTATTGGTGCAGCCAACAGATAATCCTGTGTTTTCAGTGTGCTGTAGGTCTGGGTACAATTGCAGGCATCAAAGATAAGGCTGAATACAGGGAATTTTGTCCCTCAGGACATTATAGCACACAGGACATCTGAACTCAGTCTTACCCTGATGGGCAATTTCACCATGAATGTTAAATAAAAAAGTGATGAGCATGCATTATGTGCCACTTTCAGACTAAGACATTATTGGCTCCTCTACTGAAAACTGCAGTTTGATCTTTGGGTCACCAAGCAATGATTAAGCTCAACACAAAGATTGGCTCAGGATTTATAAACATTGGGACATCCAGGGATCAAACCAAATATCGCAGCAGAGCTGGATGCTGACATCTCACATGAAAAAATGAGAAAAGGTTTGTGCATTTATGGATGGAATCCCTCATCCCCCAAACTCTTTCATTATACCTGTTCCACACCACAGCAGCAAGTTTACCAAAGTATCAAACAGCAACCACAGGCTTCATCTCTTGTCCATCACTGCACAAATACATATATTGGACTAAATTCAATCAATGAAGTGTGGCCATTGAAAATGCAATAATCAATAGGAGAAAAAAAAAATCAATGGCGAAAACGGGCTGAGCGACTAAAGGAGCAGCCGTGGGTGTCTAAGTACATGTCACCACAGCCAGGTAAACGTGCTTCTTTTAATTGCACTGCCATATTCACAAAGCACAAACACAGCCTGTGTGTCCTTGTTATATTTATAAGGCAGAGAGTCAGTAGGAGTGACGGACAAGATGGAGCTCTGAAAGAGTGTGTAATAAAAAACAAAGGCTGACATTGATGGATGGTTAGGTCAGCATGTGGCTATGGAGAGCTGAGATGCTGGTAACATCCAATTGAGTCTAAATGGCTCTAGGTCATAAATGGGCTAAGAGGTTAAAAGGTGGGGAGCTTATCGTAGTGCTATTCTCAAGTGATAGGCCCAATATAAGCTGGAATGAACAGCAGAGACTGAAGAGGGCAGTGTATTCTACTTTTATTTCACAAAATCGGCTAAATGGAATTAGCGTCATACACAATAAAGATGGTATGAAAGTGGCCAGTGTGCACATATTTCTGTGTATCTGGGTTCCTTTGCTTGCCTGGATGATTTTGACTGGCAAAAGCATCTGTGAATTGATTAAGGTATGTTAATTAAATACTAAATAAAAATATATAGCTGCATTAAAACTGTATATATAACCACAGAAGAAATAAGCATTATTTGTGTTTTTCAAATCTTCTCCTCTCAACCACAGAAATTTCAGCACCATTGCATA
>VUQJ01001003.1:0-22841 GCA_015108635.1 Andinoacara biseriatus
AAACGTTTTGTTCTCAATCAGCAGACATTTGGCAAATCTATGTAGATATGTTGCACTCTCTCGGGGAACAAAAAAAAAAAGCTAAAAAGGCTCATTTTAAAAACACATATTGGAGATCTGAGCAGTTCTTACTGCCAGAGAAGAATTCCTTGTGTTGAATTAAAGTCCCAGAGAGTGTTTAAATGTTAGAAAACAGACAGGACCTGAGCCGTGCACAAGTCTAATGCTATCCCAAAGATCTAAATATGTTCAATTTAGGAATATATTGGCTAGTCTGCTGATTTGGCCTCTGGGGGCAACAGACAATTTTTAAGGGGTTCAGTGTAGCCAGCGGATACCCAGGCCAAGATTTCCATTTGAGTCCTATGGTCATTGTTTGTAAATTCAAATCAAATATAATCATCACCGCAAGACAGCCAATGCTTCTGGCAAATGCAATCCATGTTTATATTCACAAGAGGGACTGTTTGCAGAACTCGGACTACAAACAGAAACCCAAAAACATCCAGTATTTAAATGTATGTCCATTGATCGTGCATATTCATATCTCATAGAGATGAGAATTGATTGATGTTAAAATATAGGTATTACAACCAATGTTCAAAACAAAGCAGTGCACGATGTCAAGAGTATCTTCAGAGTTCTGCAGTACATGGAAAGTCATTTAAGTGTATTGAATATGAATGAGCTTGACTGGTGTAGCATATGAACATGTGGGAGAAACTGAAGTCTTTGTTTTTATATTTCATGCCGGCGCACCAGTGCACAGTTAAAAAACAACTAAACAGGTAGGAAAACATAATCACATCCAAGACGGCATATAAACATGTATATTTAGGTGTTACAATACATGGCTGACCAGACATGTCATGGGTCTGCTGCACTGATGCAAATCACTGTCTGCGCTGATCCAGATCTGGGTTGGCTTTGTTTTGGGCCCCCTGGGTAGAAACCACTGAGTCTCCAATATAACCCCAGACCACAGGCAGACTTATCCCAGTGTCTTCTTTTTTATTTTTTTGTATTACTGTTATTTACTCTAGCTGAAATACAGCATGTTAGAAAAACATTATAATATAGCGCAAACTGAACACACAGAAACCAGAGAGAGGTTCTGCTGCTACTGGAGTTTAGTTTTCTCTGTTTGACTAAATCTGTAAAATAACCACAATGTTGCCCCGTGCTGAATTTACACAGTGCAGTGTGAATTGGAGGTTTCTGCCTTGGGGCTTCAGGGTGGTTGGATGATTGAGGAGCTCCTTGCTTTTGCCTCTTTTTTGTCAGTAATGAGGCGAGGGACTCATAGAGCTGGCAGCCCACTTAGGGTGTGCTGGTAGGCAGGCACCCTTTGATGGCTCCTGATGAGTGGGGAGCGTCCCGAGCCACTGGGGTGAGAGTTGGCAGGATGTGGGGTCTGTCCAGATGGGTTCTCATCTGGCCCATGCCTCTCCCCCCACCCCTTTGCGGATCCGCTACTCTCACACAATGGGACAGAACAGCAACAGACTCAGAGTCTCAAAAGACACCAAATGAGGATGAGGTACATCAAAAGTATCCCTGATTGCCAGGGATCTCAGATAGAGATCCATCACTGACATTTAGAGATTGTCTGATGGCCAGAGATGGAAAGGTTAGATATCAGATGTTTGAAGCTGAACTGAACAGCAGGGGTGCAGCACACAAGGAAAAGGAAGCAGAATATGAACTGATGAATATCAATGGACAAAAAAACTGGGCAAACAAAATTAAATTCTTCAAAGTTGGAGGAGACTAAAATGCTAATAGAATATTTCCTTTCCCCTCGCTGCACTGAGTATGTCGGTGTCCTTATCACTACCACTTAAATCCTGGAGCTGAAGGTTGAGCCTAAATGTTGGCCAGAAAAAGGAAGATGAAACTCCGCAACTATAGCCAGCAGCAAGCAATTTTCCTCATCTGGCTGGAGAATAATAAACTACAGGGGAAAAAACTTCAAACCTCATTTGTAAATCTCTCCCCTCTCTGGGCTCCTATTTTGCACATGATAACATCACCAAACAATGGCTGCAGCTAACTGTTTATCAAATTGAGTTTTCTTCATTCACAATAAGAGGGAAAGCATCCTCTTCCTGTGGACACTATCATTTCAGAATATGTGGTTGGACAAAATGCAATTATTGATATGGAAATGCTTTGAGCAGTCAGAGTGATTGAAATCACAATTCACAGCTGCTGTTTTTTGCTCGCATTATTCACCGTTTTATATGTGCGTGACTCCTGCCTTCAAAATATAGAATTAACACTTAATTTTTCAACATCATGACCCAAGTGAAAAAAGACAACACCCAAATATTACATGACAGATGCAGAAATAATCATTTTAACCGAAGAAAATCACAATATCAATCTCTATGACGCGCTCCGTCCACGTCCGTCCACATCCACTATGTTTACAAATCAGCGCCGCTCACGTCTACTGGGAACCACCGGCGGCAATGATTTCCGATACATAGAAGATCCCTCCACCATCCCTCCTTTGAAAACCCACACTAATTCCCGTTCCCTTTGCACACTGAGCTAAGCAGGATTCCCTGTGGACCAAGTCTGTGCAGAGCGGGGTTACAGCTGAGCTGACTGGCCAAGCATGGGAGTCAACTGATGCAAATCACTGTGGAACCTACACAAGGTTCAGGAGGGAAAAGCCGATCATGGCAGCAGTATGTGATGTGAAGTCTGTTTTTTTTTCCATGAATTTCAACCAGTTTGTACCTCCTAACCCTCAATTTTCACAAGATGCAACATTACGGATTCTAGAAATTAGCTGAAAAATTGTTTACAATATTGAAACAATGCAAATCATGTGCAAAAACACATACTGCTGCATTAGCTGTCATGATACAGCACTAAAGTAGTGAATGCGTCACTCCTGGATAAGACAGCCTCATTATATTATTCACACAAGTAATGACACAAGTCCACAGTGTTGCAGAACTGAGATCACACAATTAACCTGCTGCCAGAGAATGAAAGTAATCAACCCCGGCGAATCAAAATGTATAATTAAAATGCAAATCCTCTGGGCTCTCTACAAATCTAAATGGATTATTTCAAATTACCTGTCGTTAAAAAAAAAGTGTCATTAATATTACATCCACTGATAGAACTTCGGTGACTCTTTAATATCAGACTCTACAAAAGAATTGTGGAGTTGTGGAAATCGTGTTTGTGTTGGATATGCATGCACTCGCTGACAGTTTGGGCTCATTTGGCTACATTCTGACTCACCCAGCTCTTATTCCAGACTATTTAGCACTGAATCACAGCACTTATTAGTAGGTGAGAACCAAGAGCATAGGAGTGAGTTTACTATTGGGGGGGGCACATATCGGAAACCTGACAGATCCATAAATACTGTGTAAATTTTAAGTAGGATGAATGCAACCGTCTCCAATATTCTCCTATAGTGAGAACTACTGTGTAATATGCATAATCATGTGCAGATTACAACACAATTACCACTTGGGCACAAACATGCATACACCTCTCTCATAAACCCCCCAAAATAACAGAGACAAAAGCACAGATGTTTTTTTTTCTAAAGATAAAATGTCAAGAAATAGTTAAATAAATATGAGACAAGAATGATTTCTGTCTCAACTCATCGTACCCAGCAGACGGGGGGGGGGGTACAACAGGTGAATCGCCTGCAGAGAGAATATTATTGGTTTGTCACATCAAGCAGGCAGTGATTGCTAATTACAAAGAAAAACACTTTCAGTGTTGTGCAATAACAGCCAAAATTCCATCCTCCCCAGTGTAACAGGGTCTGCCCAGAAGCACAATGGATGCACAGCATAAAAGGCATGTACATAAAATAGCATACATGAATTATACATGATTGATAATCAGTAGATTAATCAGTAGATATTACATTTCTTAAATGCAAACAGATACAGTAACTGCAAACTGCTATGTTGCTTGTGGTAAATTTTTGTCTCTTCATTGCTTCTTTTCTTTCCAGCTGCTTTTCATGCTTGTTGTGTGTCCTTCCCTCCTGTTGCAATAGTCACATTCCCGAATGTTGCTGATTTTGTTTTTTTGCTTTCTTTTGTCCCTCTCGGGTGTTTAACCCGGTGGCCGTCTCTCCGCAACCACTTTTCTTCCCTTTGGAGTCGTGCGGTATTGCTTTGGAGTTTCTTCACAGTCTTTTCACATGGCTTCATGTATCTTTGTTCCTTTTTGTAATTATGTTCCACTTGCAGTCGTGTTCTTTGTGTATTTGCTGTTTTTATTTTTTCTCTTTCAATTAACTGACACTGACAAATCACTTCAAACAAAAATCTCTGGACTATGGAACGGTAGTGAATAGTAATTCATGCACGGTACTTGAAATAACAGAAATTCAAGTTGAATTTTTTTTGTTTGTTTTTTTTATAAAAACATGAAGCTACGAAAAAACAAACTGAATTTCTGCCATCCAAAACATTGATCATTCCACGCTTTATGTCAACTCACATAATGAAAACTAAATAGCACATTAAGTCAGTGGCGGACTTTTCAGCCATCTGCTGGTGCCGTGGATAAATCTGTGGTTTAAACACTGCGGCGTGGTAGAGCCCATGTGTCTGTTGTTTCACTGTTTCATGATGAGGATGGGGGAGGGCCGTCTCTTGTCTCATCACTGTCACCGCCGGATTGAAATGAAGCGTGCCTTGGCTTTTGAGGAGGTGGCTGGAAGATCGGGGCATTGCTCATTTTGCTTAGCAGATTATGGCGGGGAGGGGTGTCGGTGGGGGGGGTGAGCTTGGAAGGTATTATGAAGAGTGATGAGCAGAAGTAGAAGGATCACTAAGATGTAAAGTGCTTCATCTTGTGCCTCACTGAGCAGTGAAGAGGTGTGGGCCAAACAGGTGGCAGAACTCTCCATCAAAGACTTCACACAGTCTGAGCATCTTGACTCAAGGCACTCAATTCAAACTGTGTGGGCAAGCATGTATCCGCTGATTAGTTCCACTGATACTGTACACAGGATCTTGGATAAATATTATTGATATTGCTCAGATAAATGATTATATTACTTTGGGCAGCAGATGACTGCTTTACAGTAAAGATCTCAATCTAAAGGCACAACATTTTAAAATTAATGTATTGTAATGTATTAATTTTACATTAATGTATTAATGTAAAAGAATCACTGGCCAGAGCAGCAAAACCAAAATAACACCATTTCCTTGGTTAGGAAAATCCCTTTTACAACATCTAAGTCAAAAACATTAGTGGAAGTTAACATATCACTGCCAAAGTCTACAATCAAAAGATGTCTTTATGAAGGGAAAAGCAAATCATTGGTTCCACTAAAGAACAAGAAGGCCAGATTAGACTTTGCTACAACAGTCTGTCCAGTTCTGGAAAAGAAAAAAAAATCTTTGGACAGATGAACCTGAAATTAACTTGTTCCAGAAAGATGGAAAGAGAAAAGTATGGAGAAGGAGAGAAGCAGCTCATGATCTGAAAGCATACCACATAATCTGTCAAACATGGTGGAGGCAATGTTATGGCATGGGCATATTTGGCTGCCAGTGGAACTGGGTCACTAGCGTTTATTGATGATGTGGCTGCTGATGGAAGCAGCAGAATGAGGTCTCTAGTGTACTGAGCTATACTCTCTGCTCAGATTCAGCCAAATGCTACAAACCTGATCGTGGCACAAAGCACACTGCAGAAAAGAGCTTCTTAAGGCCGAGCCAGTCAACTGATCTCAGCCCAAGAGAGCGTGAGTTTCACTTACTGAAGAAGATGATGTCAAGTCAAGACCACATCATCTATTGTGTCTTTAATTGTGTAAATCTATTTAAAATACAACCTGTTAGATTACATACATTTTTAAATATAATTGATTTACGTAGTTCTGACTTTGTAGCCCATTCTGTGTGTCACAGCTCCCGAAAGACGGGACGAGATTGCACTGAACTCTGGTGACTCTGAGCAGCAGTGTCAAAAAAGAAAAACAATTAAAAACACCACAGCAGATGGCAAGATATTATTAACACATTTTTCCACAGGCATTTCATCAGGATAATTTGGAAGATGGTGTAATTACATCAAAAAAAAATCTACAAGTAAGTTCTGGATGAGATAAAGCCTCGATAAGCCAGAAGTTACGGGTGTTATCGGGATGCAGTTTTAACAAGTCATTTGTGGACTCCCACAGTCTCTGCGCAGTGTAGCATGAGAGATGTCTTCTGATGTCTTCTTCCCAAGTCCCACACAATAATCTCCTGCCCTCTTCAATTACTAATCTATCAGGTACAGCAAAGCCTGAAGCATTTCTCTTGCCAGTCATTATTTCTACCTAAACCCACTGCCATTTTAAAAGTGCCAGCAGTAATCGCCAAGCTTTTGAAGTGGAATGAATAAATATAGCAAGTGTATAAAGACAACCTGTGAAAGTTCCACGCTGACAGTGTGTGAAACTGTGTAACCATTGGTGCCACTTTTTAAAAAAGAAAAAAGAAAAAAACACTGACAGTTGAATCACACTAACAATTCAACATCCTTAAGCAAATTGGAACAACTGAAAGAACGACTTATCTTTGCACGAGCATGACTTTCCTACCTTAGGGAAGTGATTCTGCATTAAATTGCTTGTTGTGATTGAAAATAATGCAGTGCCTGCAGGACACACAACTCTGGACAGATGGCTTTTTCTTAACCCATGGCTTTAAGCCACTGCCGAGCTAAAAACGGGGATATTGTGTTTGTTTTTCAGTGTGTTGTATCTTGCGGAAAGAGCACATTTTTTGCGTAAAGGAAGGCAGACATGTACAGATAAACACTCAGGAACAGGTACTAAAATTAGTCTGCTCCAGGCTCCCTAGTATGGATTAAAAGTGGGAACGTTATCTTCCTGATGTCTAGACAGGTGGCAAGCAAAGCCCAAGGTAGCGCAGGCGGCCACCTCTCAGCCTCCTGCTTTCTGTACTCGCACAGCCTGAGGCAGACTGGAGGACAATGGGCACTTAAGAACATGAGTAACCTGCAGCTCCATGAGAAGACAGCAATGAAGCAAGAGCAAACAACAACCTCAAGGTCAGTGGCCTTATCTTTTCGAGAGCAGAGCTGCCCACCCAGGTCTTGCTGGGATATTATTTGTCTGTATTTACAACTGCTCATGTTATACTGATCTCTGCACATATGTTCCATCAATTCCCATCCTCCACACAGCGTCATCCATCTACCCACACCCCCTCTTTTGGGGCAAAGACACTCAAAATATGTGCACTGCTTATGCTGAATGCACTGCTACTTTACACTGCTTTCATAGTAACATGAAACAAGTGTAAAATAGCACAGTTTCAGTGCTGACAGTGAAATAGTTGCCTGAACATATTGCATGAACATCATCACTGAAAAACCTTAAGGTTAGAGACTGCTTCAGCTTTTTTTTTAAAGAATTTTTTTCTATGAAAATTTGTCTCCATGCTGTTACCCATTTCTGGTTCAAATGGGCTTTAAACAGCAATAATGCAAGTCCCGGGGGACAGCTGGGGTTTCACCGTCTGTTGGGTAATATATGTAGAAGATCAGTCAGCCGGACTAAAGCGAGGTAGGGGGCAGCTCAAGTCTTCATGGCCCACTGTTAGACTGGCCTCCAGCTGAAGCACTTCCATAGCATTGCTGGCATGAAGTGAATGCTGCCAGGGCTACAGTGAAGATTATATTGTTACACTGTGTTGATCATTAGTAATGAAGAAGGAGGTTAGATTAATTAATTGTTGCACGTGGTGCAAAATGCATTGAGCATGCTGCTGTGTAATGAAATATCTATGCAAGGTTTTAATTGGTTATACAGATTATCAACTATAATGTAAGTGGAATTATTATGTATTATGTCGTTTTAAGGTATAGCAAAATATATATAATCACAGCTGTTCAAAAAAAGTCTAGTACTACAATCTGCTTGCACACAGTTTTTGTATATCACACAAATATATACAAATTTATTTCTCTGATCTCTGCAGTCAAATTTGTTTTTCATGCCCAGCCACACACTCGAAAAATGCAAAGTTTAAAAGAGAACGTTTTATTGTTTAAAACCTCTTCAAAATGTATTTAAAAAGTTATTTGTTTACATCGCAAAATCTCTCCTTACCTCCGAGACTCATTCACAGCATTAGCTCATAACCTCTGACTCTCCTATAAATAGATTACCTTTCAACTCTGTCCTTTATTTACATATTTAACTGTAATTGTATAATAACACTTCTTATTTCTGCAACAAAACAAAAGGTCAGAGTCATACTTTCTTTCTGTATAAAACAAATAAAATGATATAAAAACTCTATTCCAACTGCAGTTTTTTTTATGACTTGTCCTTAACTACTGCAAATGTAATGCTGGAAATTACCAGAGGGAATATTAAATGGAGAGAAACCTGCAAGCCACTTAATGCAGACAATCTGAGCTGTTCTTTTATACTAATGCATGACTCTGCTAACTGCTGTGCATTCACCTCAAAGCTCTACTCCAAACGTAGAGTTTAATATAGTCACAATATTGATGTCAAACATTAACTCTGTGCATGACCTGCATTCACTTTTACTCAGCTACTTCTTTATAAGTCTTCTTTATAAAGAATGACTACTTTTAATTTGTGTTACAGCCTTGAAGTACAGTAATGAAGTAAAGTTTCAGTAGTACTTTTTAGTAAAGCCAGTGATTTTCATGTTACAGCTGCACCACTACGTGAAACAATATGTGAAGCAGATGTACGGAGCGAAGAGCTGGGGAGAGACATTTGTATTTGCTTCACAATTACAGCAACCTGCAGGTGACTTTCTAACACCAGCGCTCTTCAGCAGTGGATCAGTGGAGATCAAAGGGAAATCTATTAGAATGAGAGTGTAAGAGCAGCAGAACGAGTCCCTGATCAGGACCAGGATCAGAATTATCTTCACCTGATGAGTATATTTACACTGGAAAGAGCCCTCTTATCTCCGGGGGGTCACCTTTATTCTTGCAGAATGTTAATTTCCTGTGTACAGAGCGAAAGTGGTTTGGCACTTCAGCTCTAATATAATAAAAGATAAAAGGTTACAACAAGGATGTTGGGGTTACAAGCATAAATGCAATGATGTAAAACATGTATTAAAATGACTTTTTAAATGATTTTTCCTGAGGTGAGTGAGACTGCAAACAATCAGTGCCTGTTTCCTCGCTCTGCTGTGGTAGTGACACTGCTCTGTGTAATCTGTATGTGCAAAACAAGAACAGGAGAAAACAGGTGTGGGAATGTGTTCAATAAATGAAAAATGAGTCTTGTTGGTTTTTACATTCTCTGACAGCATTTCTCTTGGAATTGTTTGGACACATAGGGAAATTTTGAGGTATAGTGGGAGATCGACCTAGAGAAGTTTAATAATAAATAATATATCCTAAAAAACACACATAAAATACAAACACACAAAAATGATGCAGACTGAGAGCCTTGTTAAAGCTTGATAAGCGGCAGCATTTAGATTATTTATATGTGCTAATAAAGACCAAAAAAGGAATGCTTGTATCACAGCTGACATACAGATTGTAAAATTAAGCAAAAACCAAAGCAGCAGTATGACTAGCTGGGAATCAAGCCCCCTGAAAACCCTGGCTCTCAAGCTTCATGAGCTCCATGAGATCCTTACTCCAGTTTTTTTTTTTTAATTTATTATGCAAAGTATTGTCGGTACAATCCCGTGATTCTGTCTGTGTCATGGTCCCGGGCCGTTGGCCCAGTGTTTTGTGCTCTTTTGTTTTTTGTTTATTTCTAATGTCCATTAGTCCTCAGTTTATTTCTAGTTCCTTGTGTTTCCATGTGTCAGGTCCATGTCTTTGTTCCTCGTCTGGCTTCCTGTTTTATTTTGATAGTCTTTTGGTCCCTGTCTGTCATGTTCAGTTTTGCTTCCCCTTGTCTGTTATGTCGTTCACCTGTGCTCCCAGCTGTTTCCTCTCCCCTCGTTTACTTGTGTATTTAGGTCCTGTGTTTTCTGTGCTCTGTTCTGCTTTTGTTCCTATTCTGTCTTCCAGTAATAAAACTATTTATGTTCACGTCCGTGCCCAGTGTCCTACATTGAGGTCCTCATTCCTGCCTGCCACACAGCCGATGCATGACAGTCTGACTGTTACTGGAGATAACCTCGATTAATGGTTTGACTGGTAAAGTGTGCTTTTTGGATACGTTTGGTTACACATATGGAGTTTCCAATTCATGATGACATCATCTGAGTTAACTTTTAAACCTTAAAAAAGCAAAAAAAAAAACAACAACAAAACCAAAGAAGAGATTATTGTTTTTACAGCCGCTATCCAAAGCATCCAACATGGTTTAAAGGTCGGCATGGAAAAGAAAAAAACTAAATCAGGAAGTGTTTGAAATACTCACTGAAATACTCATGAGCGCAATATGTCAGTCCCAGAGTGGTGTTGGGGGAGATTTTTTTTTAAATTGACTTTTTCAAAAGTTTTCATCTTTATGTTTCAAATCAAGATCAATAAAGTTATCGTATAAGTTACCATATAGCTACAGTTAGGATTAGGGTTTTGGTTTGTGGCTAGAGATGTGGTTAGATGCAGCGATGTCACCATTTGTGATGTAGCCGGATCTTTGCTGATTGGCTGGTGAAAATTCACGCGGTTCTATGACCTCGTGGAAAGGGGAGGGAGACTAATTTGTACCTGTACTGAAGTTACCAAATATAGTTTCTCACCCAATGAAGAGTTAATGTACTCCCTGAGTCTTTGCTATGTGAGGTGAAAGCAGGTATAGTGGATTCAGTTTTGACTGATGGTTTGATTTTTATAAAGAGGAAATATTCTGAAGTTTCGTGGTCAGCTATCAAATACCATACAGGGCTTAAATCTTTAAATTGTGACTTTAAATTGCTATTATATAAAATCATATCAACCTGATCCACTCGTGTGTTGGTTGATGAGGCGCCTGAGGTCGCTGTCTGTCATTTGCAAATTGCACTTAAATATAGAATGAAGAGACAGATTTAGGCCAATGCTCTACAGACTGCTCATTCACTCTATTTCATTTCTCAAGTTAGAGGAACGTTTTTATGTCTACTTCCCCGAAGTTTAGAGTCTCAACACAGATAAAAACTGCAGAACCACAAAGGTTTCAAAAGAATGAGTTCTTTTACAAAATTTAAAGTTTGTAAATAAATCATAACTACTGTTTTGTACATATTTCACTAAATGAGCGGCTATCAATCACGAACCATAAAAGGACCTGAATACAGTCGATGTCTGAGCAGGAGAAAGATGTCTACCAAAACATGACATCAAGTCCTACTTTTCAGTGTCAAAGTAGGAGACAAACCTCAAGAGGCACACAAGAAAACGACAGCACCACAGACATGACAGCAAACACAGCTGCTCATCTTTAGATGACAGATGAACTTAACAATGAAAGAATAAACTCACAGTGTTGGGAGTCAGGCGTGATTCAGCCCCAGCAAATCAATGACTCTCTTTTCACTACATGCAGTTAGGTTCTCATTATGATCATTATCATTTATCATTACAACTTTTATCCACCTAAAAACAGCTAAAAAAAGTGAAAGTATTGAAAGTGAAAGTGCTTTAGAATATTCAAAGAATCACTGGAAACAAAAAGTAGAAAAACATATCTGGTCAAATGCTGAAGGGTCTTTTAAAGCAGCACCGTTTATTAACGATCGCCTCCAGGAATGTTTGAAGATATACATAAACAGTCTGCTTTATTAATAATTTGTATCTAATGGAATTTTTAACAGACCTATTATGCTCATTTCCAGCTCCGTATTTTTTATTCTTGGCCTCTACTAAAGTAGCTTTGTATGATTCATAGCTCGAGATAACACTGAGCTAATACATGGCCTTGGTCGCTCAGTTCATCCACTGCATGAAAAAAAAAATGCCATTTTAACTTGTTTCGCTTTAAAGACGCAATCCCATTCTTCTGGCTGGCTGCCTCTCACAAAGAACAGCCTCTCAAACCTTCTTTTTTGGCCATGATTAATATAATAATAATTTAAAAAATAACAATAATATAACAACAGAAAAAGAATAAATTCCCCACTCGTCCTGTGTGCAGTCTTTGTTTGTCCTTCAAGCTCGGATCCTCTGCCAGAGACCCACACAGGATATTAGCTGTTCCTAGGTCTGTGCTCTTCTGGACAGAGATCTCCATTATTTATATATACACCCACCGATCAGGCATAACATTGTGACCACCTGCCTAATATTGTGTTTGTCTAGTTAGTTTTGAGTCAAACAGTACCTCAAGGTTTTTAAACTGCTCACATGGGTTTAGTGCAAGAAGCTGAAGATTGTTAGAAAGTTTCTCTCTCTGAGCCTCTGTTTCAATGATGTCTTGATTGAGCTGAAGGAAGTACGCTGCCATCCATGATTTAATATCCAAGATGCAGTTAAAAAGAGCGTTGATTGGCTCTGTGTCATCAGAAGACATGGCAACATAAAGTTGTGCATCATCAGCATAACTATGGCAACTTCTCCTGATGACGCTGCCAAATTTCAGCATGTAAATGTTAAAATGCACTGGGCCCAGAATTCCTCCCTGTGGAACGCCACAGTTCACTTTGTATCTCCTGGAGGAGCAATTATTAATACAAACAATCCTATACTGTCAAGATCCAATTTAAACCAGTTAAAAACAGTACTCCATCAATTTGTCTAAAGGTAGGGAGTGATCCACAGAGATCAAGAAGAGCCAACACAGAAGGTTTTTTCATATCCAAACTGGTCCTGAGATCATTTAAAATCTTAACCAGTGCTGTCTCCATACTGTGTCTCACTCTATAACCAGATTAATACTTTTCAGAAATATTATGTTTAATCATAAAGTCATTCAGCTGATTAAAAACAAGTTTCATTAAAACTTTGATTTAGTGGTGACAATTGATTAAAACATTTAATAAAATGAATCGTATGATTATCCATATTCAACTCGATAAGTCGATGATTTTTCTGTGCTAAAAGAACTATAACATTTTTCTAATACTGATCAGCATCAGGGTGGACAAATACACTTGCTTTATGCAAATGTGTGTTTATTATTGTTGCAAGAATCCAAAATAAAAAACACTGTCCAGATTATTAAGGTACTGCATGCTCACAAAGTATGCCAATAGTATGCTTAAGCATATATTCCCACAAAATTTAATTGTGTCTAAGATAACATGGACAAAAATTAAGACTGACCAAAAATAAACCTGTTTTAAGTGGGATCAAAACAGGGAGACACAACAACACAAATTAAAATGAATTGTCCAGACGTCTCGGTTGGTAGCTATCCAACATGGTTTGCCTGCGGATGAGGACTCACTGCGTCAACTGTGTGCTTGGCCAGCAAGTGGTATTTGAGACTCAGCGTACTACGGTGGTAACTCCTTTCACATCGACAGTAAACACAAATAAATTTGGACTTGGAAAGAGAACCATTTGGCGGGCCAAAGGTCACAGACCGTGCATGCGTTAATTGCACGTTAAAAAAAAATAGAGGTGGTAAAAGGAATTTGCTTTAATGCGTCATTATCACGTTAACTTTGACAGCCCTATATGGTTTAAAATGGCAGATTGAACACAGGCCTGTAATTATTGAGTACTGATTTCTCCAAATTACTCTTTTTCAGAAGGGGCTTTACAGCAGCTGTCTCAAGAGCTGCTGAGAAGGTACCTGTCTGAAGGGAGTAATTTGTAATGCTCAGTGGTTCCTCCATAAATGAACCACAAACCAATTTTTTTAAATGAATGGGATAGTTCCAGTTGTCTTAACTTAACTTGGATAAATATCAATTTCTTACTTCTTTCAGAGCTGTATTGTACCTGTAAGTTACCAAATGGTCTTCAAAAATTTGGTAGTTAACAGTAAATTTGGATTTTCTCCATCTTCTTTCTGCTGACCTGCAACATCTGTTTAATTGTAATGTTTCTGATGTTATACAGGGTGGTCTTGGGTTGTTTTATAGGTATCAAACTACTTTATGGAACAAATCTGGACAATAGCATCCTATTCCCACTGAGATAAAGAGGTGTTTTTGTTGTTGCTGTATTGGTGCAAAGGAAGTGGAGATATAAGCCCTTTCTCGATCTGAATAATTGTGAGTGGCATTTTTATTTATAATGCATGGCACTGTGGAACATCAACAGATTAGGCCTTGTCAACAAATCTGTCATTATAATAGAGAGCTTCATGTGCTAATTGGTAAGATATAACTGTAAGTTATGGGGGTGTGGTAATAAATGGATATATCTCTTTACAGGTTTAATTTAGCCCCCCTAAAACTAGAGGGGTCATTAAGCCTGAGTTCAGGGCAGCGGTCATTAAAGTCATGGGAGCCATTAAAGAGCAGAAAAAAACTCTTGATCAGAATCTCCTTCTCTGCCCTCCCTCCTTCTGCTGCATGCTCAATGCAGCATGAAGGGAAAACATTGCTTTATGTGACCAGCAAGGGCGGCATCATGCATCCTTCCTTTCACGGATCTTTTACTGCAACTTCCCCAATTAACTTTAATGGCCAATAATATCATTTTATGCTTTTCACTCCATTCTCTCTATTTGAACTCCTCCATGAATCCATATTATCCTCCTCCATGCCCTCAGCCTTATGTCCTGAACAGCCGGGCTCCTCTGCCTCTGTCCTTCTCCTCCTTTTTCACCTCTCCAGACCTGCAGTGTCAATGGTTTAAATGGATTGCTCAAGCAGCCAGTTAACCTTCTTATCCCATAAAAAGTATAATTGGTTTACCATAGCAAGAAGCCTTTTCCATGCTAGGGATAATCCCTCAGCTTGATTAATGCTTCTCTAATCAATTGGTGTCTGGGAGACCCGCCTCTTCAGTCACATCCTATAAAGGGGAACAGCTGGCCTTTCAAAAGGTCACGCAGCAGGGGGTCACCTGGGGTCGGAGAGCCTGATGGATCAAGCAGGGGGTGTCAAACCACTTATAAACATTAACAAAACTCCTGCATTATTTTTAGGGAATTGTCAAAGTGGATGTAAAATAATCAGACTCTAGGTTACATTTCTTTGTGTGTGTGTGTGTGTGTGTGTGTGTGTGTGTGTGTGTGTGTGTGTGTGTGTTCACCAGTTTTTAGTATGACTCAAACCAAGCAACCACTTTGCCAAAGGATTATGATTACAATGAAAACTGTGATATTTTAAAGCTGCATGGATTTAAAGGCTCAGAATTAGAAATTGGTTCATAAAGGTTAAGTTTAGGTATAGCCCTAAGGGTCAAGGTTGAGGTCATAAGGGTCAAGGATGTTAATAGGATCTTCCCAAATGTATATTGCAGGCGTGCATCTCTATCTTTGTGTTTATGATTCAGGTTCTCCCACGTGAATTCATGCACATTTGTCAAGCTGCATGAATCTGCTCCATGCATATATGCTGCACAGAAAAAACAAAGGAACACGAAAATACTTCTCTCGGATAAAATTGCTCCACGATGTCTGTGCACTGACATCATACGGAATGAGAAAGGATTCCCGGGTGTATTGCTCTTGTAATTTTCTCTTCAAACAGGACGGGCTATCATCCTCTCAGCCAACACTGCTGAAGGGTTTGTGCTCCATTCAGAGCAGATTTGAATAAGACTGGGAAATTGACACAGAGCCTGCTGCGATGTATGAATATCAATGTCACCTCTGACAGAGTAGAATTGCAGACTAGGAAATATTGATTCATTACGAGTTCTGGGTCGGGACAAACTATTTCGCTTTGAACATACCTGATGGTTTTCCCCAGTCTGAGCATGAATGGTCTGCATATTCTCCGAGGAGCTATCCTGGAGACAGAGAAGTTATCTTCTCCAAACATTGTAATCAATACACAATAATAACACTGACAGACACTTAAAGATGACCAGGCTGAACAAGACGTCACCCCTGAGGAGTGTGACTAACAAATAATGAATTACTACATTAGTACAATGTCTGTTGTATACATTAGCATTCAGAGTGGACATCTAAATTACTTTGAATCTATAAGTGTCAGCTGTCACGCAGAGAAGATGAATGCTTCCGTCTTTGCAAGAGCTCTGACATGATCCTTGCGACTCGAAAGAGACAAAAAACCTGCCTTCTGTTACTGTACGTATGTGCAGATAGACTGTTAGGTAAACCTAGAAATGAATGGTGCATTAATCTCTGAGATAGCCTGATGCTAATAACGCTAGGCGCCTGATGTAACAGGAGCAGTGATGAATTATCTCACCCGCCTTTGCTACAGATCATTCACAGCTAGGCCTATCAGTTTACTACCGCTCACTTATTCTCTGGCTTTCCCTTTCTTTCAGCCTTCCAACTTTCCACCGGGTGTCACAGCTGATCGGCTGGTGATTTACTTAAACTTGTGAACAACAGCAGCCATCTGTCTCCATCAACTTTAATAACAGCTCAGTGCTTATTCCCGTATTTATAAGAATCCGGAGCGCAGGCAGCAGGCGCTCAGTGTTGGCATAGGGGGAAATCGCAGCACAGCCCGTGTTAGTATGCACATACATGCCTCTCTCCTACACACAGACTCACTGCGACAACACTGCAGTCAGACATGGGGGGAAATGGTGAAAAAGGAGTGGGGGATGGAGGAAGGGGGAGGAGAGGGAAGGGGATAGGAGGGGAGATCTGTTTCTGAATATTTTCAGCATCTCCTGGAGGTCAGTGGTTTGGACTTACATACAGAAAAAGATGCCAACAGGCTTAAATAAACACACAGACCTTTAAATGAGGCGCAGCAAGGTGAGCAGAATTAATATTTCACACACACATACAAGAAAATACTGTGGCTTTACAACGGATCTGCAGTGAAGTGGCGACCGAGCCCCCTCGTTGTGTTGCTTTATTATTAATACTCTTGAGCCAATGGGCTGTGGAATATGCATCGGGTGACCTGCCCTTCCCTCTTCTTATGCTAATCGTCATTGACATTTCCCACACACAGCACGCCCGCTTTGGCCCCTCTGCAGTGGACCAGAAAACCACCAAACATTAGCAACAATGAAATCCCTCAAACGGTGCAATAACTTGCCTTGAGACATTACCATAGTGGAATTACAGCTATCCATATGCCACAATGTTGACCCGACATCTTTGAAATTATTTTGTCGTCTTCCTGAAGGTTTGACCGTACAATATTCTCTGTATATGAAAGGCTGTAGCACTCATCTTCTGCCCATTTATCATTCCTGTCCACTTTTCTCCAGACCTCCATTCATCCATCAGTCCATTCATCTTTCCAGCCGTCAGTTCATATAGCCTTTGTTGCACATTTGGATTCATCTGTCATGGCCTTTGTGATGCCCCGTGCTTTTATATATAGACATCTCATTCTAACTGTCCACCTATTTGAAATTGCTTAAAATGAACAGTTTTTGGAGGAAAAGCTTTATTTAAAAAAAAATGTTAGGGTAGAGAAAAGCTTGGTAGACCATAATTTTGTCCATCACTACGACAAAAACCAAGTTGAAAGCAATTGATGTACAATTCATGTACTTCTTTTAAGAATATCTGCAATATACTTTTTTGCTATGAGCGAACCTTGATTATAACCATTTCCTAAGTGGGATGTTGGATCGTGGGCTGAGCTTCATAACCAGTTGTTTAAAACCCTCAATTGCCACCATGTAACCACATCAGAAAGTTCCATCCATTGTCTGCTCTTCCTGTCATATGGAGTGCAACTAGCGAGCGTGCCGGCGACATTTGGTTGAGCCATTTGTTCACATTTGAGTTGCACATCACCAGCTGCTCACATCTCCTCCTTCGTAGCCTGGTTGTATTCAACTGTGTTTTTCCCTCAAGTGGTGAAACAATCTTGTGCTTTGTTACAGGTTGTTGAAGTAGTCCATCATTGGAGGCTTGACTTGTTGTGTGCACTAGGGACCCACAATGTCATATTGCAAGATGACACACAAAAATGTATACCAGTATTACGGTGGACAATAAGATATGGCACAGCCCTAGTAGTTAACAAGTGCTTACAGACAAACTGGCCTCTTCTATTCAAACTATAGGTAACTGCAATTTGGAAGCAAACAAAGCAATTACAAGGAGGTTTTTGTTACAGTTTGGTGTAATTTCTCTCACATTACAAGCTGGTCTCTAGTTCACCGGTAAAGAAAAACCATAACTAGAGTAGTGAGGAACTGTACTTTCAGTCTTTTTTCCAACTTGTTACAAAGTCATTGTTATTCTTTAGTTAAACTTGTGAGATAAGGATAACTTTTTGTCTGTGATTAGAAAAAAGAATTAATAAGAGGGATTTTAATCCAATGTGCTAAAGCAACAAATGTGCTCCACTACAGTGTCAAAGGTCGTCTGCACCAAGTAATACAGCTGCTACAGCCACTGTGTCTCTCTTGATCTAATTTGTAAAAACTATTATTTTGTGATCAAAACAAGTGGATCAATGAGTTGATGGAGATGGAATAACAACCAAGCTAATTGGATTTCCTGGCTCCAATACAAGCCAATTAACCTTACACTGAGGCAATTAACGGTGAATGGAGTGGTTCAATATCACAAAAGTGAGGCTCCCAAAAGTTATTTGCAGAACAGTTTGTCTCTATTGAACTGCATGGTGCCAGTTTTATAACAGGCAATCCACTCAGCCTGTGCTGTAACCACCTCTGCACTAGCCAGTAGATGTGACCCTGTGCCATGTCATCTTTTAATGATGATTCATGCCCGTTTTCTGCCCCTGTAGTTGGATACTCCTCACCTCTCTGCATGTTAATGATGACTTTCCTTCTGAATGGGTGCTGTAGGTTCATCCAGTGCAAGGGTTTATACATGGCTCACTAGAGACCCTTGGCAGACCTCAGTGTGATAAACACATGATTAGAGAGACAAATGAGATTAGGGCCAATCATCTCCCGCCTACTGCGGCCATTAAAACAACACGCAGCAACAATAGATCAGTACTAATTGGATGCAGAATATGACCATAACAACACATTGCTTCCATCAGTCACTGAGACTGTCTTTGAGGGGAACTTGAGTTGACCTAATGATTTACATTGTTGTTGTTTTAATTTTTTAACAGCAGCAACTTTAAAAGTCAGATGGTCCATCGTGAAGATTGCTTCTGTTTTGCTCATCAAGTTGTTTCCACACCATTAAAACAGATTTGGATCCGCTGTGCATCTCATGGCATTTTCACACTAAATTGTGCTATAAGGTGAAAAATATCCGAAAGCAAATATTTTGTGTATTTCTGTTGATGTTGTTGATGTTTTCAACCGTAGCTTTATACAAACAAATGCGGCTTTGATTGCTGCTGTTTATTGGAACAATGTGTCAAAAAATTGTCAGGGGGTACTTTTCCTTTAAATGAATAAAAATCTATGCAGACAGCGGATGTATCCATAATTAAAAATCATCATAACTGGCTGCACCTTCAATTGATTTTCAAGCATTTTAGTTTGTTACAAAAGCAAAAAAAACAATTATATCTCATGCTGTTAGTAACCTTAAAAAGTCTATAATACAAGATTTAACAGGAAATTGCAGCTGCTTTTGTGATGTACAACCATAAAAATTGATTGTAAGATGTAAAGACTGAAAGGATTACTCCCATCATTTAGATGAGCAGTCTGTTCAGCCACTGAAATGAGAGCTTTACACTAAGTAATCAGTTAGCTGTCTGTTCTCTTCAGCGCTACTGTCAGTGCCAGTGCTTATATTTTGGGAATCTACACACAAAACAAGTCTGAAAACCCCTTTGCAGGTACAGTCATGTGAAAAAAGAAAGTTTCCATGGGACTCTGCAGTCATGTGAAAAACCAATTCATAAGCTTGCAGAAAATTTTTTTTTAGCAGCAATAGTAAAGCAGTGAACAGTAAAGTAACAAAAAACGTGTAAAAGTGCAACACAAACCAGAAATGGAGAAAATGTGCCTTCAAAATAAAAGTTATGCCTTTACAGGTGCAACCAACACATTTCAAAAGGTGCAACTTTTACTTTGAAGGCGAGTAGTCGAACTTTACAGTCACACTGGTTTGTGTCACACTGTTCACAGCTTCGCTAGCTCCTCGTGGATAGTTTGCGAGTGTATCCAGATGAGACCAGATCATTGCACTGTCTTTGTAACCAGTTTTATGCTAGTGACTGCCAGCAACCAGCAATACACATTTTTCCCTGACCGGTGGTTGCAAGATGGTCACCAACTGGTCTCTAGAGCTTGGGTAACTGGGACCTTACCGGGACCTACATTATTTTTAAAATTGTTTTTATGTGTTATCATTTATGTTTTTATTGCAGTTTTTAATGCTCCATCATTTTAGATATATACCTTTTTTCATAGTTGTCTGCATGACAGACCTCTATTACTCTAATTTATTGTATATAATGTGCTGGAGTTATATTATTGTTTTAAGTGCTATAAAAATAAATTTTATTATTATTATTACTACGACCACATTAAACTGTTGACTCAAAAGTTGTGATTGCTTCAGTAACATTTTTTGAAGCAGCTGATTTATATCTTTCTCAATGACCTATTTTATTGTCCTTGTCTTCATTACTATGAAGAGAATTTGACCTTTGATTCACTGAACTTTTCCTGTTTCCAAAATCTGTCTCGTCTACACAATTAGCTACATTTTGTCTGTTTTCATTTAATATTCTACCGCACAGGTTCTGACGTGTTCATATCATTTTAAAGGTGCTTTCATGAATTATTACCGTGATAACTGTCTTGGTTTTCCGATTTGACTCTTCTTTTTGACAAGCTTGTTACAGCCTGTGGGTTTAGCATAAAAATGTCTTGTTTCACATTGTGGAATTAATGACCACAAAGGCTCTTCAATGAGACAGACTCTCTCTAACAAACTCGCTTCTGACAGAACGCAGAAATCCAATCTTTTCTTTCTTGTGACATGAAACACTTAAAACATTTAAAAATATACAATATTGGCCTTTCCAAAAGGATTTAAGTGCGTAGGCGCCTCTGGCAAATCCCCCTGTAATCTCTGTCACAATGTGCTGCCTCTTATTAATAACATGTCACTTAACTCAACATCTGTGTTGATCAATGCAGTATGTCTTCCTTTTGGATGAAAAAGAGAAATTCAGTCTGCTTCATCTACCTTCTTGGTAAATGAGTTTAGGCATGCTTGTCACAATGCAAGCCAGCTCCTGGTAAAAACAGCAATAACGAAGTTATATTAATAGCACTGTTTGTATTATCCGGAGATCATAAGCTGCTAACCCATCCAACCTTATAATCAGTTATTACGATTGCATATACTCTGAGAAGACGTTCCTGGAAAGTGATCATCATCGGTTCTGCAGCAAAACTTACATTTCCAGACATTTTGGGTAATGAAGAGACACGGATTGCTTCCCAGGACTTATCAATTAATGGGATGGGCAGTTTCTAATTTCATTTTTCTCACAAATGGTCAACAGAGCGAGGGCTCCGCTGCCCCACATCCCCTGTTTCCTCCACAGAAGCTTTCATCGGGTCACAAGTACAGACCAATCATCTGTCAAATGGAATTGACCAGTGCAGAAAGTATGGGACTCCAGCGGCAACGGATTGCCATGATGCTTTTGCACTTGTGTCAAAAACATGACAGTCAATTGGGGAGAATCTAATAAAGGCTGAGTCTAGGCTGCAATAGCTGTACTGGTTCAGGGATCAAATAAGAAGTTAAAGGTCCAAGGCAGAGAGATTTAAAGCTCCGCTTGTGTGAAGTAGAAACAAATTGTCCTCAGATTATTGACAGAAAAGTGTTTTTGTATGATTGCTTTGGTGACGGAAGCTCTATTCAGACTCTAAACTTCTAAGTAAAAAGAAACGTCAGCAAACAAAGCAGTAGGAGAGCGAGGGAGGAATATCCACTGTGATCTATTGGTAAGTATCCTACTTTTTCCAACATGTAGCAAACACGTGTGATGCACGTGGTTCAGAATGTATGAAAGACAAATGTAAACACAAACATATATGGTTGCAAGTTTTTAATCAGTGCTAAATATAACATGACACTTTGCACTTAGTTCAATAATGCTGCTGTCATTTAATAACCATCGTTTATATAAATATCCCCACCATACATCTGCTTGCTTTACAGTTTATAGAGCTGTTTTGTTTATCTATCATTTTCTAAGAGTCTCAAAAAATTTACTTCAACGTGTACACGTCACCAAACATGAGTTATGACTCTAAACCGGTCATTAATTCTCACGCTAACACATACATTTGGTTCACCAAATGATTAATATGTTTTCTTGCAGAATAAAAAAAAAAAGTAAGAACAGTGTTTGAGTTGGAAAGTGCCACGCTGAAGGCATCCAGATTGAAAAGCCAGAGTGTGGAACGGCTCCTGGTGCAAACAGAATGACGTATAGGACCTCTGAAGGTACGAGGGTGAAATTAGATTCGAAGTGTCCATTAATTTGTGTGACAGAAGGCTCTCCTGAATTGTCAGTGTGACACTTGTTAGATGACCCACGTGAAAAGGCCTGGCGGGGTCTGGCTCTCTCGTCCATTAACAACTGTGTCATAATGCTCAAGTATGTTTACTGCTAAACTCCTGTGCTGGAAGGCAGGGCGTCACTCAGAGCTCATATGCTCGTGAAATCTTGTGTTGATTTTAAAAAGCCCTAAACATGCTGGCTTTCAAAGGTGCTAATCTGTATTCAGTGATTGCTGCCAAATACAAAGCTGCAAGCTAAAGGCAAACTTAAAAAAAAAAAAAAAAAAAAAAAAAAAAAAAGTTAAATTTTTTTTTTTTTTTTTTTTTTTTTTTAAATTTTTTTTTAAAAAAATCAAAAAAAAAACAAAAAAAAAAACATTAAAAATTTTTAAAA
>VUQJ01001004.1:0-10819 GCA_015108635.1 Andinoacara biseriatus
CTGGCTAGCTATGGGAGTTTCCAGGGTGCGGAGCCGAGTCTCCAATTCAGTGAGCCTGGCCTCCAGAGCTACAAACAGACTACATTTGTTACACATACCATTACTGCTAAAGGAGGCCGAGGAGTAGCTAAACATGTGACACACAGAGCAGGAAAGTGCGGGAGAAACAGGACACGCCATGTTAGGTTATACGCTATTAGCTGCGCTAAGCTAGCGGATTACTAAAAACAAAGTGACTGATGTGAATGCCGGTGATTCGGCAGAGAATGTGCTCTAGATAAACACGTGAAGATTTAACTGAAATACTAAAATATCTTTATATAGATAAATCGAGCAACACAGATTAAACAACTAGCAGACAGCAAAACACCACTGTGCTCCAAAGCAGGAACAGGAAGTGATACAATACCGCACTGAGGGCTAACACCACGTGACGAGACGAGTGCACTTGATAAAAAAGTAATATCCTATTAGCTGTTCAAATTATTGTGCATTTTCTATCTGACACACCAGCTCATTTGTTACACAAATCCATCTGAGACCTTCCTCAGAAAAGTCCGAAGCAGTGAGAGTGTCGCAACAGCCGTAAATTGATGACAGCTGTGGTATTTAAAAATGAGCTGCCACCATTGTGTCAATAATGCAAATTATAATATCATTTAAGTAACCGTAAAATAATTATTTTGTCATGTTTCTGTACAGTTATGTTTTCAGATCTCTTACCACCTCTGTGCACTGTCAAAAAAAGAAAACACACCACAAACACAAATATAGAGGATTTTGCAGAAACCATAAATGCTATTTTTATTTTTCTACACCTATCAAATCATCACGCATCCTCACAAATTTGTTATCATGAATACTGTGACAGCCCTACTCGGACACTTTTTTGGCAGGTGACTGGATAATCTATCTCATAATGCTGCAGTTTTTTTCTTTCTTACAGTACCTCGTGTAAGGTAGTAAACATGCTAACGTATGTGTATCCAGATGCTTTCTGGTTAATTATCTGGAAACATGGAAACAATGGCTGTGGCTACATGCTGTTTCTAGTTTTGTTCATCTCTCACATAACTAAACCTGCCTCATCAGCACGTTACTCACAATGTTTCTCGTTAATGCTCAGCTTGTGAGGAACCTGTTGATGACGTAGGTCCCGGTACTTTTCTAACTGATTTTACCCACTCGTGGACACACCTGCTGAGGAAAAAAAATCTCTGATTATTGGCGATTTTATTCTTAGAAACATGAAGCTAGAGATTCCAGTGACCATAATCAAATGTATTCCGAAGGCCACTGAGGCAACATTGAAGAAATTTTAAATTTAAAACTGCTGGTTACGGATAAGTAATTCACATCAGCAGAAATGAAAACTGGCAGCCAAAATGATGTTGGACTGGAGTTTTCTCTAGGTCCCTCCCCAACTTGGCCAGTGATGACATGCATAGCCACAGTTTGTCCTTCACCTGCTGGCAGTCTGGGTAGTGTCCAGAGAGTTATTGAGATTTATAGATAATTAAAAAACTTTCTGGGGAAACCCTGGTCTTGTTAGGACAGATGACATCCATCCCTCTTTGGATGGTGCAGCTCTAATTTCTAGAAATTTGTTTGAATTTATTATCCCCAAAAAACATGACTATCCAGAGTCAAGACCAGGAAGCAGACTTGGAGTCTACAAAGCTTCCCTCCTCCTGTCATCTCCATAGAGACTGTGTCTGATCCCAGACCATTAAAAAAATAAATCTAAAATCAACAAAAACTAGTTACATGTATAAATTCACAAAGAAAGAACAATATATCATCCTCAACTGCACCAAAGAGTAAATCAATTAAATGTGGACTATTAAACACGAAGTTTCTCTCTTCTAAGTCCCTGTTAGTAAATGATTTAGTAACTGATCAACATATTGATTTATTCTGTCTAACAGAGACCTGGTTACAGGAAGATGAATACATTAGTTTAAATGAATACCAATGAATAATGCATAGAAATGGATGCTGTCAGAATCCTTGAAGCACAGGCCGAGGAGAAGGAGTGGCTGCAATCTTTCTCTCTAGTTTATCGATCAACCAAAGACCTACAGTAGGGAGTTTCTATTCATTTGAAAACCAAACTCTTAGCTTTGTCCACCCAAACTGGCAAAAAACAGTTTTAGTTATCTATCGTCCTTCTGGCCCTTACGCAGAGTTCCTTTCCTATTTCTAAGACTTTTGATCTGATTTAATGTTTAGCTCTGATAAAAATAAATATCGTAGGCAATTGTAACATCCATGTAGATGAAAACAACAGCCTTAATATTGCATTTAACTTTGCATTAAACTCAACTGGCTTTGCTCAAAATGTAAATGAACCCACTCATTTCTTTAATCACACTCTTGATCTTGTCCTGACATACAGCATAGAAACCGAGCATTTAACAGTATTTCCTGAAAATCCTCTTTTGCCTGACCATTTTAACTAACCCGTGTAACTAAGTTAAGTCTTCGTCAATGCCATGTACCAACACAATGCAGACCAGTTATCTAAACTTTACTCCCACAGAGTGTACTCACTGCATATGACTAGATACTGTGGGTCCTCTGAAGAAGCAGGCAACAAATCAGAAATGCTTGGCACCCTGGTATGACTCACAAATGTGCAGCATAAAGCAGATAATGCAAAAACTGAAGAGGAAATGGTGTTACTCATTTAGAAGACCTTAACTTGGCCTAAAGGCTCAAATGATAACAAATGATAACAAATGATAAAGCTCAGTGATAACAAATCTTCATCACTGATCAAGGAAAACAGGAACAACCCCTGGTTTGTTTTCAGCACTGTAGCCAGGCTGACAAAGAGTCAGAGCTTTGTTGAGCCACGTATTCCTTTAACTTTAACAAGAAATGACTCCATGAATTTCTTCACAAATAAAACTGAAACCACTGGAGAAAAAATATTCACAGCCGTCCCACCTGTGCAGCATTAAGTACAGCAATTTTAATAACAGCTAATATTTACTTAGACTCTTTCTCCCCTATCAATCTTACTGAGTTTCCACCAATAATTATGTGCCTACAAGACTGCTCAAAGAAGATTCACCCTTAATTAATGCTTTAATTTTAAATATGATTAATCAATCTTTGTTAAAAGGTTACATACCACAGAATTTTAAGGTGGTGGTAATTAAAACATTACTTTAAAAGTCCTTAACTGACCCAGCTCTCTTGGTAAATTATAGACCAATTTCCAACCTTCCATTTATTTCAAAAAGTCTTTAATGAGTACCTGTCAAACAGTCACCTGATCATTTGCAGATGAATGAAGCTTCAGTCAGGATTCAGAGTGCATCATAGCACAGAAACAGCACTAGTGAAGGTTACGAATAAGGTTAGAACACGTTGATACTAAAGGAACTGTGTTAGAGTGGTTTGAATTGTACCTGTCTGATAGACTCTTCTTCACACACAAAAGTTAGTCATGGAGATCCACAGGCTTCTGTGGTGGGGCCGATACTTTTTACATTATACATGCTTCCCTTAGGCAGTATTAAAAACACTGCATATGTTTTCATTGTTATAGAGATGATACCCAGCTTTATTTATCCATGCAGCCAGATGATACAAATCAACTACACCAATGTCTTAAAGACATTAACGTCTGGATGACTTTTCATTTCCTGCTTCTAAATTAAGACAGACTGCAGATTTTTCCTGTTAAAAGGGAATTTTTCTTTCCCTCAGTCACCAAGTGCATGCTCACAGGGGGTCATGTGCAGGATTCGTTTAATAATGTAGGGTCTTTGCCTAACAATATAAAGCGCCTTGAGGTGACTGTGGATGTGAATTAGGACTAAATACTGTAAATAAAACTGAACTGAACTGGATTAAATTTCTACTTTTCAAAGACTGTCAGTGAAGTTGGTGAAAATGCTTCTGTTAAGCCTCAATTCCCTCAATGTCAGATGAGGTCAGATCATGTCCATTCAGCTGTGTTCATTTGGGGCAGTGATCTTTAAATTACATAAACTGGAATGCTGTGAATGCTGAGTTATCATTTCTCCTTTTTGGTCAGATGAATCCCTCTGAGGTTGCTGCAAAGAAACATATTTATAGGGTGTTTACTTTTCATTTCCGGAAAGAAAAATGCTAGTGATATTGAGCACCGATGCACGCATAATCTAACACATCATAGACAATGATTCATTTGCTAAATATACTAAATATGGAAGAACCTGCACTGAGACAGACAAATTGCTATGGATACAGAAGTTGACATTTAATTTAGAGCCAGAGGCAAAAAATCATCCACTCATATTTTTTCCTCTCCATCTCAGCTCACACGTTCCTGATGTAAAATGTACTTGTTAGAGGTCCCTCGACTGATTTAAGCATTGTGTTTCTAGTCCCACTCTTAAACACACTGCTGCATCATACACTATTTAAACTCTACTCAGCCTGGTGTGTTTATATGAGAGTGATAGCGCACTTAAGGGATCAGCCAGCTGATATCAAAAAAGTTGTGACTGTTTTACACCAGAAACAGGAAGAAGACAGATTTCAATTAACACATTTTAAATTAGGGCAAACTTTTACATTATTAACAATGCCAGCAGCATGTCTCAATGAGTGGAAATATGTCTGTTAATGCACCAGTACGATCTTAGCTCAGTAATCTCAGCAAATATTGGCTAGAATTGCTGTTACTCCAATATTGGCCATGCAAAATGAGAGACGTGAGATTTCACCAAACAGGTGGGCAGAAGACACTCTGCAAGCGCTCTTCTAGTTTCTCTTTCTTGCATAGTCACGTTGCCAGCCGTGCCTTTCAAAAGTCCAAAAAATTAAAGGCCAGTCAGTGGAGGGGCACTTCTGCTGGTCTACTGGCCTTCATAGCTAGCTAGCAACAAAATCTACCTTTTCTACATAAAGATGGTGATATGCTCGCTTGTCATTGTTGGGCTGTATTGCACAAGCTAATGGGAATTAAAACCCACTGACAAGTGAAGGAGGTTCGCAAAGAGTCTTTTCCAAGACAAATTAATAATTTTCACCACCAAATGAAAGTGTTTTAGCTCTGGAGCTTTACGACTACTCAGTAGTAACTATGGCTATAATAAGCATGAAAATATGAGAATGCATCAGCATTTCATTGCATTGGCCATATTAGTCATGTTGGCATAATGGTGATAGGAAGGCCCCAAACACTCCTCCCCCACTGCGGAAACCACTGCCTTCAGGATCTTGACCAACAAAATATTCACCATCTAATGGGATACAAGTACTATGAAAAGTGATGTTTCACGTTATCACATCATTTGGTGTTTCATGAAGTTCTTTTTTCTGTGTGCGTAAAGGTTATGCTGTGAAAATGGAACGGAGTCTTTAAAATGACAAACATGACTGTCACCCAAATTGGACAAATACCCAGTAAGTAATTATTGTGTGTAACTTTGAATCAGTTCAGACCAATACTGTAGGAGGAGTAGCGATCCTCGTGAATTGTGAACAGACGGATAGCAGCTGCCTCGCGAGTTCATGGGTCCTTCGGCCAAACGAGCCAACAAAAACCTGGAAGGGGCATTCACATATTGTCTGGTAACTTCTACTTATGAGATTATTTCTGAAGCAACATTTCAAATAACTACTGCAAATAACTAGAAATCCTTCTCCATCCTTTCCTCTCCAGCAACACTTTGAGCACATTTAAACCTGTTCAGATTTGAACACAAACTCACAGTTAAAACATCAGCCTGTATAAAGTAATAATGACTATATCTTTTAAACCTGCCGCACAGACAGAAAATAGTTCCTCTTCCATTCAGCTCAAAAATAGAAATGTCTGCCTCGACATTATGTTTTGCATTTTGCATAAGACTTGGAGTCTTGGGTATTTGTGCGGTGCCTCTGCACCTGAGAGAGAAGAGCAGCCACAGACTGACCATCATTATACTGTCTGCTGCATTTCAAAGGGAGTGAGGGAGCTGGAATGACTGCCCATTACTGAGGCTCATCCAGACTGCACATGCTGATACTGCATTTACCCCCACAGACCCACAGACATGTATTAAGCCTACCTGCATTATGGAATGAGGCTATTTTTAGCACAAGTAATACATGTGCTGTAGTTTCCTGTATGATGTCATCATCTACTATACAGTGGCAGGAGAACAGAATCCAGAATGACAAAGAACTTGTGAAAGGACCAACATGGCAAGTTGTATATGCATCATAAACAGAAAAATGACGCATGAAAATGTTTAATAGACCCAACACTCCTTGTTAGCTCAGACGGTACAAACAGATCTGGCTCTAGCAGATGGCTTTGCATTGAAAATGGTGCAGAGGTTTATCAGGTACTGTGATGAATGATTTAAGAATTTGACTCATTTTGCAGTGTGCTTAGTTTCTCTCTGTGACAGTGTGAAGCAGCACACATATTTTTAGACTGAAAATGTCTCATGTTATGACACTGATGCTTTCTAAAAACTAAAATCCCATACCAGCCTTTTTCCAGTGTCTTAGAGCTTCATGAACTGAACTCTTAGAAACATTGAGTCTAACCATGATGGGCTTTCATCAAGGTTTAAAATGTTTTTACTCCTGACACCGTCACCTAGCTCTGATGTCATCTTCCCCTCCGGTGCTACTTAGTCAACAAAGTTCTGCTTGGAACTTGAATTACAGCCATATTTCTAACAGCTGGACAAGCCACAATTCTACCCAAGAGTTATCTGGACACCTTTCACATGAATTAGTTACCACTGCCACTGATGTGACAATTTCTTACTGCTGATCTAGAAAAATACAGAATCAAATGTTTACAACTTCTAAAAGCGCCTTTCAGCTGCTCCCGTCTTCACAAAGAGTTGCCACAGCAGGTAGCTCTGCATGTTTGATTTGGCAGATTTTTACACCAGATGCCAAAACTCCAAAAGGATTTGTGTCGTCTCCAAAGATTTGAATCAGGGTGATTTCCCTTGTTACGCAAATGTGTAAACCACTACACTATGGAGCCCCCATGGGTTTAAACACCTCCTAAAATTTTAACAAACAAAAGTGACTTTCAGCGTGGTGTGAGATGTTTGGACTCCTCAATTTACAAACATTGCCACAAAAACAAAACAAAGTGAGCTCACAGATATTGTAAAAAAAAATAAATAAAAAAAAACTACTGCGCAAAACATCCATGTACTTTTCATAGCAGCAAGGAAAGTTTTGTATAACAGGACAGAATGAAGACATGGTATTAAAATATACCTTGTACTAGCAGCCGTGTGGTGTGAATGGCCTCTCCCTGGGGGCTGAAGGCTCGACACGTGTAGGCCCCCCGATCTTCCCGGGTGATGGATAGCACCGTCAAACTCCCATCGGACACCTGAGCACACACACACACACACAAACATGTAACTTCGCATCAGTAATAAATAAAAATCAGAAGACTAGAAATTATTGCAACAAGATTATCTCAATTAATTGAAGGAACTAATGAATCAAAGTGTCTAGACAGAAGCAGTGTTTTTATTTGGTTGTGAAAGTCCTGAACATTTAGATTCAAGATCTATACCCTGCTTGATAGCTGAAATATGCTCATTTGATATTGACTCAGTCTGCTAGGTTAAAGTCCCTGAAGATGTGTTTAGTGTTGCTAAACCACCACAGAAACATTTATTTTTTAAATAAATAAGCCACTTTGAAGTTCTAAGGAAAGCAGTAAGAAGCACAGTTCCCTTTATAACCAAACTTCTACACCATCTGCTATCCCCTGCTGAGTTTGTAACTTTGCTTAAAGAAATCTCTAATTTTTATGGTGAGAGACAAAATACCAGCCAAAGATTCAGAAAAAAAAACATTACATAAAAATTAGAAATTCATTTGCATGTCATTCTGATCTTTCATATCACTGTATGATTCTTGTATTATCCAGGGTGAAAATATCAGTGTGAAAGTTTTGTATTTGGGGGGAGGATCTGGGCAGAATTTTGACATTCATGAACCTTAGCAATAACGCAAAAGCAAATATAAACATCACTAAATCAGATGCAATAATTGCAGATCCTGTTTTTGCAAACATATTTCATATATTACATTAAATATAAATCTGGATTTCTAGCTGACATGCTACCAAGCTGGCTCTATTTGTTCTCACTGTCTGCTGTAAAACCTGTTGAATCACTAACTTGAGTCGAGGACATGCCAATAGATTTCTTCCTACGTTCTGGCTCGCCTCCAGCTCCTGGTGATCTAGGCAGCTGCAACCATCCCTGGGAGTTTCATTTTACAACCCATTTCCTCAGTGGAACCCCAAACATCACCACATTACCACTTTTTTTTTCCAAATTAAAGCACTGTTCACCAACCAGATCTATCTTCATATTTTTGTCTCCTAAATGAGATCAGATCACTCATATCGAAACCAAATTGTTATGCAGATTAAAACTTCATCCAAATCTTTATGTTAGGAGATGCACAAGGTTACAGTTGTTATCTGTCTATAACAGACCAAAGTATACCGACTACCTTGGGAGAAAGCTGCTTCCTGCGAGAGGGACAAATTTAGATGTATTAGTCTCCTGTGAACAAAGCTCAGTCATTTAAATAATTGATCTAATATGGGGGAGGCATTCCCATTCTGCATGCAAGACTCACTACTGAAGAGCAAACGAACCTATCACAAAAGGATTCTTCTCTAATTAAAACAAAGCTCTGTCATTACGTGTGAAGGGAGTAATGGTTACTGATGAAAACTCACTGCACTTTAACACAGAGCGAATCCCATAAGATCACTTTCTTAATAGTAAGGAAACAGGCCTAGAGGAGTCACGCTGAGGAGCTCTTCTAGAAGAATGCTTAGTGAATTTTGCCATTTTTAAAGGTACTGTTTTATATTATTTAATAGAAAAAAGAATGTTGTACTCGTGAACGTAACTGATCAGTGTGTAATTATGTCCTCCAACAGACAGAGGGGTTCTCGTGAGCTTAGAATGAATCCATTACAAAAACATAGGAGCTGGAATCAGTTTGTGGAAGCCAGCATGAGCTAGAGACCAGTCACACAGCTTGTGAGTTATTTTTAAGTTAAAGTTCATAAACAGCTTTTTCACACTATATATGACCATTTTACATTTGTATATTTTCATCATCTCTTGCTCATTATATTTCTCCTTCACCACCACTGCTCTCTCTCTTCTCTCACCTCAAGTCTCATCGCCTGAACTGAAGTCAGGGCTCTAACACACCAAAACGTGCATAAAGACACTAATTTATTACCAATTTTGTCACAATTACTTATTGTCAGGAGGTGAGACGTGTGACCCTCCCATCTCCGGACAGCTACAGTAACAATGAGCTGGCTAAACAACAGCTGATTACAAGCTAACATCATGCCAGCCCATGTTAGGCTGGAGTGTCCTAAAAATCACACTTTCTTTCTGATAAACAGTTTGATTACATTCTCACATGGTATGTGAGTTAATAGATGTGGACACACGCAGGTATTGACAGTGTAGGTGATAAGCGTACTGACAGCATTCACTACAGATGAATGGTGGCCACAGCTGTTTGTCCTCCTGCAGCCACCATAGCTTGGATTAGGGTAAGAAGGCAGAATCCAGCTGACTTCCGCCTGCAATCTACTCACATTTATCAGTGAAATTCTACACACTGTACCTTTAAATGCTCATGATTCTTTCATTCGACCAAGAGGTTAAGTCACAACAGGCTGAGTTCAGTTACTTAACTGTGCTGTCACAGTTCAATGAATCTCAGTCAAGCAACCAACAGGCTTTCACAGAGATGGACGTCTCATAGATATGAAAATTCCAACTATCTTTCAGCTTTGACCCACAGTTGGACAGTTTTAAGTGTTATTCCTCCCCAGCAGACCTGCTAGTGCTCGAGCCAGGACGAGGGGCCCTGCAATCAAACTCACAGATGTCTGGGGCTCTTCATTTCTGACGATCTTCGGTGTTAGACAAATTAACACTTGTTGGGAAGCTTTTATTGCAGGCTAATAAGATGTCATCAAACTCGAGTAATGTTATCTTCTCTTCTCGCTGTCTCTCTGCCAGTGTGCTCCTCCCCAACCCCACCCCTACCCTGCACACACGAGGGAGAAACTAACACAAACATTAATGTCTGCAATATTCAGAAGGCTAAAACTGCACTTGGATTAAACAGAGCAAAAAGAGTAAATAAATTGTTTTATTGTTTTTCTTGATACATTTTTGCACGGTGGGTCTGTTGGGGTGGCAGTGCTTGGGGGAACACCATCAGCCCCGACTGCGTTACAGTTGTATTTGGGATATGACTCTTGCATGGAACTATATCAGGTTCTGACTATCCCCATGTACATGAGTGTGATTACTGCTGTGTTCTGTGAGCAGACACTTATGATGCTTCCAGACTCGTAATAGCTAATGTAACATTGCTGTCTGAATAACCTTAATTAAATGTGACTGCTGCCTTGACTTTCTCCAGTGTACATGCTGGAAAATGTCCACCAACCTTTCTGCTACTGACTGGAATAACTTAGCACTTCTACTTAAATGACCAAGTACTTAACTTTTTTATTATGCAAAGACTAAAGTCTTCTTTACCCCAAATTCTGCTCTGGTGTTTAGGAGGAGGGACCTGACACAGAAAGTATTTGTAGGCATCATTTTTTCCTGTTTTCTTAGTATTCTTATACATGGATATTTTACAGTCCCTTGATGCTAAGAAAAGGTAGAGACCAAACATGGAGCTAAAAAAACTGTCAATATCAGACTTGGACTGAAACTTGACAGTAAATGATGGTGTTGTCCTGTATCAGCTAAAGAAGCAGCAATTTACAGTACTAACA
>VUQJ01001006.1:0-15684 GCA_015108635.1 Andinoacara biseriatus
TATATATATATATATATATATATAGTTAGGTCAATAATTTCTTGGACACAATTTTTTTGCTGCTTTATTTTCATCCAAGTATTAAAAAAAAATCCATATATAAATTATGCTTGTTTGTCCAAATAATTTTGAGCCTCTCAAAACATTGAGCGGTGCATAAAAAAATGGATGTAATCCCTAAACAGTTAATGCGGAATTAAAAAAACAAACAAACTTGAATTAAAGCTGAAAGTCTTCTTTTCAGTCACATATTGACTGTTTTTAAATCCACTGTGGTGCTGTGCAGAGGTAAAACTTGTCTCTTTATCCAACAAATTATGGGCCTAATAGTATATTTGGTTTCACAAGTTCTAATGAAACAAATATGACAAGCACTGCTTTTAATTATTTGTCAACATTACTTCTATTATGCTGCAGCTTGTGGCATCTAAAGAGCTCCATAATGCCTTAAACTTTAATTATCACGCAGCACTCAGTTAGACCCTTTTTCACAGCAGAAAACCTGACCTTCAGACCACATACTAAGCATTCATGGCAGGAATGGAGCAATGACGTAATACTGTTGTAGTACTGACATAAATAAAGGCTGGACTTTTGTCCCATTTGGGACTGTGATACTGACTGGACTCCTGTTATTACTGTAAGACCTGTTCTTTTCCTAATATGACACTGACAGTGTCTGCTGGAAAATAAGAGTCCATTCACTATTAGCCCCCACAGGGCTAACAGCAAAAAGGCTCATTGTGATGTTAATCATGGCTTAAAAACTAATATGCATTAAATTTTAATGCAAAGGTGTTTTAAATTCCTCAATAACTGTGGCCAATGCATTAATGTTAGGAAATGTGTATATGATTATGAAAATATGGCTGTTAGCTTTGGTGCTCACAGCAATCCATTATAAATTAACTCCCAAAATGGGCCGTAGACCTGGCGTCTTTTCATAACCAGTGTTGTGCTGTAGAGCCCTGCGAGAATGAAACTGGCTGAGTTATTTGTTTTCATTTGCTTATTTGCTAATGCTTCTCTCAGAATACAGGTTATATTATTGTAATGGATGCAGCTGAATCACATGCACACTATTAAAGCTGTCCTAAAAGATTATCAGATGTCAAAGGAGCATGGTAAGCAGTCTTACAATGTAAGAATCAGCCTCCTAATAAAAGAAATAAAAATAACATGGAGGAAAGAAATTTGCAATACTCCCATGGGCTCATGAATAATAATCTTATTTTGAAAGCCAACCTCAAATCTCCATTCCAGACATGACAGTTTTGACACGTGACACATTTTAGTAGTAATTTAATCTGACAGATTTAAAATCAGAGAGGGCAGAGAGAGGGGACGGAGAACATAGGAGTGTCAAAGGTGGTTCAGGAGACAGGAAGACAATAGATGAGTCGACAGGACAAACTGACAGACACCAAAGGATGAATCACACTGGGAGTGAGAATGAATTGCTCCTAGTGTGTGTTGAGTGAGGAGGTTATTTGGGTCTTTATGAGTCTATGTGTGTGTCACGGCAGCGCTAGAGGAGATAGCAGCATTTGCCCTGTGACGAGGCAGTGCAGATTGTTGTGAAGTGAGAAGCCAGTTCAGATCTTGCCTAGCAGCACTGTGCATGTCACATTGGATCTGATGGCACCGGAGTTAAAGGGGAAACAGCGAGGCCATCACATTTAACAGCCCCTCTGTTCTGCTGATGATGAACGGAGGATGAGTCCAAGGGAAAAAAAAGACAAGCCCAGCAGCAGGGCAGCTCTGTCCACTGGGACAAGCCAAAGGCAATGACCAGAAGGTGCTGCTGCAAACCTCAAGGTCACCTACACAGCGTGATCAAGGACAAAGTCGAAATGATTTTAAAAAGAAGTTGCAAGCAAATTTGCACATAATGTCTATGACAGATTTAAATTTCTAATCTATCTGAAGCATGCTCAGTTTTTTTAAATTCCCTTTAAATGAGATCTATTTTTAAAAGCAATAATTCGGTGTAATTCCACTGCTTCCAGTCGCATAAGTGGTGTAAACAACCACCCTTCCAAATAAAATGACAACTTCTGCACTTTAAACTGGAAGAATTGTGGCTCCTTTTGTCTTGTATCGATTATAGAGCCCATGAAGTGGTTCTTGATGGAGATCACCAAAACATCAGAGATTCACTGCGCAGCTCTTTAGTTTAACAAAGAATCAAGAAACACCCGTGTTTTCTGATAGGATCATCATCATCAACCCAGCACCCACTCCACATATCCAACATGGGAAACAGCTCATGATTGGGAGAATACCACATTATCTGCCCAACATGGAGGCAGTGTCACGGCGTACTGGCAAAGAGATGGTATATTCTGCAAAAACCAAGTCAGTCATCAGATCACAGCGTGTGTTTCAGTTACTAATGAGCTCAGAAATTAGACCCTAAATTAGACCCTAAATTCAAACTGCATTCTGCTGCCTTAGTAAATTATTTCAAACATGCGTTCTCTGATTGGGATGCAGATTAATTCCAAATATTCATGTAAAGATAAAACTTGATTTTTCACATTTTTTTTCAAGCTTTTATTTCCACAAAAAAAAAAAGTGCAACTTAAAAGCACATTTACCCGTTCTCCTTCCCTAAAAAATCCAGGACCCATACATATGCAATTAAGTTTTATATCAAATATTTAACTGCCGAACACAAGAATCCCTGTGAAGACAAAATTAAGTTTTAAACCCCACATGTGCATTTTTCAGCACTGTGATGGTCAAACATGCAAGTGAGGCAATAGTAACAGTACACAGAGAAGTCATATGCAGCTACTTTAAGTGACAGATTAAGAGACTGAGTGAAATAAGCCAGCAGATAGATAAGTATTTATAGGCTTAGCAGTCAAAAGCGTGAAGGCAGAAAATTATGATGCAATTATGTGAAAGCGCACAGCTGTCAATCTCACATTTGACAGAGAGAGAGGGAGAGATTCGACTGGAGCTGGAGAGAAAGAAAGATGGAGAGGAATAGATCAAAGTGGAAGAGTGGAAGCAAATGGATATGGAGGCTGAATGGGCTGAAAAGACAGGAGAGTATCAGTTGTGCTGACTATTCAGATATGTTTAGTAGGAAGTAATCGAATGTGAGGTTCTGAACTGAGCCAACAGACCCAGCTGTAATGCAATTGTGTGCTGGTGAAAGGAAACCACCGGCATTGCTCTGCTGGTGTCATCGATCAGAGTTTGAGGACTTGAAAAGACTCAGGACATTAAAACTTGCTGACAAACAGACAGAACAAAAGCCTGAAAATGTGCAATTTTCCCAAGTAGCCATTTTATTTCTCCCATTTTATTACTTTAACTGTCTACAGTTAAAGCATGCACAAACCAAGGCTGTCTGCTGCAAGAGATCTAATGAGGGGAAAAAAATTAAGTGTTCAGGTTTGTTTAAAAACTGGTGGTGTTGCCCTCGTCCATCTTTTCATGACATCAGAGTCACTACGCAGATGGAGGTGCATTGAGATTTTTGGCTGTGCCCGAGAAAACTTCCTGGAAACCTTGGAGATTTAATTAATCTCTATTTCCCTCCTGCTGGTTTGTGCCGTGGTCCCATCTCGCTCCTCCACATCACCTCGCTGCCTCTCTGAAATGAAACCTCATGTGGAAAAACTTCCTGCTGAGTGAGGCTGACACATTGTGCACGTTTGTGTAAAAAAGAACCAGCCTGCGTGTATGCATGAGCAAATGGGTGGAATCACATCACCGACCTTGCGCACATGAGCCATGAGAGTGAAGGAGAAATATAGACCCACTTCTCTGGCAGAATCACAAGCCTGGATTCCATTCAAGAACGGGAGGACTTTGTGTGCTCAGAACCAGAGAGAAACTGAGCCTGTGAAGAAGTTATTAGTCCTTGCTAACATAAATAGGACCTGTCATTTGAGCGCTGGGTTTAGTCAAATAATACCATGCATAATACTATGCATAAAGGGGGCCCCCTGTTTCCCACCGTATTACCTTTGACGACAAGCAAGAAAGAAACCAGAGAGGATGCTTTTCCCCGCCACATCAAACTTCACCCCAAATACTGCCATGGTTCCTTGAACTTTCACCTGCAATTTCACCGCTGCTTGAAAAGCCGCAACAGCCACGATTTACAGTGAGCTGGTGGCGTCTCCCCAGCATCCCAACTCCAGCCTCTCGGCCTGTTGTTTCTGTTTTCAGCGTGGAGCCAGACTGAATAATTGAACAGTGAACAGAAGATTCATGAAAAGATTGGCTGCCAGAGCACTCCAGGGGCCCAATGCTCAACACAAAATCCCCAGAAACTGAGAGAGAAAGCAAGAAGCTCATCCATATTTACTGTCTCATCACATCACTGTACACTGGGGGAGGGAAGGAACTGAATGCGTCGATTCAAGTACAAACGTGGAGGTGATCCAAATATAAAAAAAAAAAAGCAAAGCTATGGTTGCTTTGGTGCAGGGAATAGTTTTTTTCCCACTTCTAGCCAAAAACTGCTCTTTTGATGCTAATACTGGGCCACTACTTTGCAGATGGCGGAGAAGACTGAAACAATCATAGTAACAGTGATTGTAATGAATGAAACTTTTGACCTTCCTGTCAACTTCTGTTGTGTGTATGATCAAAGAAAGAGCAACTTTGGCGTTCAGAGGTTCTGAACTAAAAATAAAGAAGGCATATGCAGCAGAAAAGTCAAACTTAGGAGACCCACACATTTTTGTTTATAAAGCATCCCACTCAGTTCTTCCTCAAGAGGCTTCACAATTTGTATAGCATATGACACCGTCTCTTAGTAAGACCCTGAGTTCAGATAAGGAAAACCTCCAGCATTTACAACCAGTCAACTCATACACAGTTCATGCATGTACATGTGTTCACCTCTACGTGTATTTTTTTTTTTTTTCTTTTTGGTGGGATGTGTTGGCAGGCGAATTTGTGCATCTGGGAACTAGAAATACTGATACACTGTACTTGGAGGTGGAGATATCAGTATTATAGAACTTAATGAGTTTTTCTCCACATCTCAGAGCGAGGCGGTTTTCTTAGATGAAAATCTAATAAGACCTTTAACTGATTGAATGATTAAAAGTCAGATATGAGGAAAAACAGACACAAGGACTTTCTCAGATTTTTCTTTCTGATTGCTTGGCTACGATCTATAAATAATAATTTATTTTGCAAAACCTAGCTGCATCTAACTAGGAAAACTGTTTATACAGTTCTTGCAAAAGCATTGCAACGATTTTTGCAGAATGCACTGAATAACACACAACTCTGTTCTCAATAAAGTCATACATACAGCTAACACACATATAAACAGCCACACACGTGTGTAAATTGTGTCTAAATGTCTAATCTGACCAAAACACGAGCACAAGTGTCTTTTTGTTATTTACCTCAAGCATAGCTTCCCTGTTCTGGCCTCCTTTCATCGGCTTCCTGTGCATTTTAGGATTGATTTTAAGATTTTATTGTATGTTTTTAAATCCCTTATCCATCATATCTTGCTGAGGACTTCACAGCTGATGTTCTCTCAAGTCACAGAGAAACCTTGACCCCTAAACTGTGAAATGAGCTACACCCTCATGTTAGGCTGGCCCCCACCTTGCATGTTTCTAAAGTACGCCTTTGGCTTTCAACCTAGAGTGAGAACTTTGGTGTTTAGGATGCTGTATTATCTTTTTTAATTTTGTGATTTCTTGGATACTGCTAGACAGTATGGAGAGTATTATCTGTTCAATTCATTTATATAGCTCCAAATCACAACAACAGTCACCTCAAGGTGCTGTTTATTGTTAGATAAAGACCCTGCCTAGAGAGCTGTATGTGAATGTAAAATGAGTTGGCTTTATGCATACATATTAAAAGTGTGTTATTGAACGAGTTATCCTTGCAGCTCATCTGGGTTACCCCACCCACAATGTATTAAGATTGAAGTCCTTTCTGCATTCAGCTGTTTGCAGCGTGTCATTCACCCTCTCTCTCCCTAATTCCCCTCTCTGTCGACCTCTGTGCACTGTCTCGTTAAATAAAGGACAAGCCCCAAACTGAATCTAACCCGGGGAACGTGCCTTCATTTTTGCATTCTAGGTGAATCAATTGGCTATAAGTGTGACAAAATATCAGAAATTCCTTTTTCTCCACAGGACCACAATGTTTGATTTACTTGTATTTATTTACCCACCATCAACTGATCTCACATACTTCAGCATTTACTGCCTAAATTGGCTTGCAGTACCTTGAATAAGGGTGCATTAAACTATGTAACAGCAAAATATGTAAGGTATCCCAACAGCACATACACACAGCACAAAAGGCACCACTCAACAAAAATTGCTTGTAGAATGCAATTTAATATGTAAACCATTGCACAAACAGCGATACAATAAAAACCATCATAAAACAAGACACAACAGATCATTGACGACCACATGAAATGAAATAATGCTTTAATAACAGTTTGAGTTTTAAATGATTCGAGTCAGTATGCACTTAGAGGTTTGTGGGATCCCTTAAGCAAAATAAAATGAAGATTTAGGCAAGGGTACCTTACAATTCCCATCATCCTCTCCTTTTCATTTAAGCAGAAACATAATGGGAACTGACTAAGCAGCTCAGGCACTATGTATTATAGATATGTTTAAATTTTAATAAAAGGAAGAGCTGCAAAATGTAATAGAGTGATATTATCAATTTCCTGTCCAAAATCTTTGTTTGATTATGCATCCTTATATAAGTACTAGTGCATGCCCATGCCACAGTATTGTTTGGCCTGTTTGTATTGCTGGTGAGGCTGATATATTTAATTAAACTGAGAAAAGTTTAAAAAAAAAAAAAATTGTAGCACCTGTTGGTAGGTGGTTTCTACGCAACATGGTGGCGTCATAATAGCTGATATAAATAAGAAGCTTCAGGGAACTAAGACATGACTGTGTGCCAAGTTTGGTTGCTCAACTTGCAATGGTCTAGGACAGATTTGCGGACAAACAAGCACACAGACAGAGATTTGGTGTCTTATGATAAAATATCCAGCACGACTGACAGCAGATGGCTAGCTTAGCTCCAGCAGGGGAAGGTGCGGAGGAAGTAATCAAACCAACACCAGCTATCACAACCACATGCAGATGGTGGTTTGTTAACGGTCCTATGGAATAGCAATAACTAGCATTACAGCTATGCCGTTTTAAATGTGTTGCAGACAAGCCGCTAATCAGCAACCGAACCTTCAAACTGACTTGAGCAGTGAACTTTTGCCTGCTGAATGTTTGTTTAATAGCTCATTTAACAAGCTAAGGTGTAGGACCAGCATGTTAGATAAATATGAGTCATTAAAGGAGAAGCCAATGTGTTTTGATTATAAAAGTCTCCGGCCATCCTTACAGTGTAAACGAGGCCGCTCTCGGCTGTTCACCAGTGTGACCTTCCTGTCTATGAGTCTGAATTTGTCGCTTCGAGTGCAAAAAAACAGTTGAACTTGAAGAGAGCGGAAAAAGAAGGGACAGCATGTAGAGAGAGGGCAAACACTGTGCCACACACTTGAAGATATATTTGTCGACTCTGTTCTCCTCCTTCAGCTCTCTTCTCTCCTCCCCTCTGTGTATGCCACTCTGCTCTGCTCTGAACCCCATGATCAAAGTTCGACCCCCTGAGTCTAATCCACAGCCACACAAGGCCAGGATGGAGACACACACACACACACACACACGCACGCACACACACACCATGATAACCAGATCGTCTTCTGAAGATTCAAAGGGTTTAATGAAGCACAGTCAAAACCTTAATTCACTCATACACACAAACACACACACACCAATATGTGGTATAGCTGGATCTTTCAGTGTAATTAGAGCAGATCTGGTGAGCGATGCCACAGTAAAGGGAAGGAAGGTGCCAAGAAAGAGATTTAAGAGAAGGAGAGAGGCATGGAGAGACAGACACTGACAGATGGTGAGAGAAGTGGGAGTGGTGACACAGTTATTTGATATCCTGGCTTTGAATGTGAAAGTGTGAAGCCACCCAGACAGTCACTACTACTTATAAAACCCACTCATTAACAAAGTGTAAAGGTTTGTTCAGAGGTTTGTGACATAAAACATACCCAAAAGCTCACATATACACGAGCCTGCACTAAATCATCATTGGTAGCCTGGCATTAAAGGCTCATAATAATAAAGACTGGTGTCACAACCACAGAATTAATGTAGGAACTGCAACTTCAGTGTGTTATTCTAGATGGACTGAAGATACTCAAGTCCTTTGTTAGACCCAAAGAAGTGACAGTTAGGCCACTGACAGATGAAAGGATTTAAACTGATCATCTTGTTACAATGCTATGTTCTCTTGTTGGAAATCTTGGGTCTTGGCATCACTGAAATGTGATATATTCAGGGCTTGGTCAGCAGCAGTATTGCAATACAGGGTGTACTGTCCTGCCTTGAGGGCACAAGCCAGGAAAGTACACCCTGTCACAGTGCAATCCTTGTGCCCCCAAGGCAGGACATTGCACCCTGTCACAGTGCAATGCTCAGGAACACTTTGAGGAACAGGGAAAGAGTTCAACATGTTCACCTGGCTTCTGAACTCCCCAGATCCTGTTTATATATTTATAGCAGAAGTTGGATGGGCCAGAACTAGTTCAGTCTGCTACAAACATACCACTGGACTGGACAGTCAGTGTTGTGACTCACTGGTGTAAGTACGAATGCAAAGTTGAAAAAACAGAACTGAAAACATTAATTACAGTAATTAGAGACTTAGTATGTTATATGAAAAACAGTATTCAGTATATTATGCATTATTGTATGGCTAATTGGTGCTATATGAATAAAATTTAATTGAACTGAAATATCCACTTTTATCTAGTTATCCCTGTTAAATAAAAATGCAGTTTGAAATGTTTTTTTGTTTTTTTTTTACTTTGAAGTGAAAAATACTACAGTCCTGAATGGGGCAATTTCAGACTTCATGTCAGTAATTACATCACTGCTCCATGCTTGCCGTGAATGTTTCGAACGTGGTTTGAAGGTCAGGTTTTCTGCTGAAAAGGCCCCACCAGCGGCTGCACATTATAGAAGTAATATTGAAAGATAAATTAAAAAGCAGTACGAATTGTATTTGTTTCTTTAGAAGCTTTGAAATCACAACTATTATACTATACTATACTGCCAAAAGTCTTGAACCCATGGACATCACCAGATGCTGTGTTTTCGTCCCTTGGGATGCTCTGCCAAGCCTTTACTGCAGCCACCTTCAGTTTCGGCTTGTTTTGGGGTCTTTCTGTCTTCTGTTTTGTATCTAATAACTGAAAAGCATGCACTGAGATCAGGCTGAGATCAGGCCTTTGAAGGATACGCCATTTCTTTGCTTTGAGCAACTCTTTGGTTTCTTTTGCAGTATGCAGTTGTACATGCCCATGCCATCACATTGCCTCCATCATGTCTGACACATAATGTAGTATGCTTCAGATTATGAGCTGTTTCTCTCCTTCTCCATACATCTCTCTTCCCATCATTCTGCTGCAAGATCATTTTGGTTTCATCTGTCCAAAGAACTGTGCAGGCTCCTGTAGATGTTTTCTTGTCTAATCTGGCCTGAGTTTTTTTGTTTGTTTGTTTATTTTGTTTTGTTTTTACTCATTCATGAAGGCGTCTCATGATTGCAGACTTTGACAATGATACGCCTACCACCTCAAGAGTGTTCGCAGCTCGGGTAAATGTTGAGAAGTTGTTTTACATAACCATGGAAATAATTCATCATACACTTTATTTGCCTTCTGTGGTATCTCAGGCAGCTTTGTGACAGGCTGGTGACCTGTACAGGGAGTACAGGCATCTCGCCTGTACTATGACAGCAGTTTCATGGCTTCACTTGGCCATGAAACTTCTTGTCAGTAAATCTTTTAGCCTCTGAAAATGGATGGGTGGGGGCAGTTAATAAATCTTTTCTGAAACCTTGTGAATTAAAGCTCAACGTCTGCACTTCAATCACATTTTGATTGGTTGATTTAAAATCCACTGTGGTGGTGTACAGAGGCAACACTACAAAATGTGTCTTTATGTCCAACAAATTATGGAACTAACTGTATTTTGAAGTAGATCAGGTTCATCTGATTTTAGCTTAGTGTGTGTAAAAATGAATAATGCTTTAAATGTTATTCATAGCATTTAACATTGTTGACAGAGTATTTTGTAACATGCAGTTGTACGATCGGTGACTGAGTGTACTGATTGTCTCTCGTGCCCAAGGACACTTTTAGAAGTGACATTAAACTGACTGCTGACTGGCATTGAACCTGTGACATTTGAATTATTATTTTTTGAACACAAAGCCATCAAATCAATCATTCTGAATTCTGCTTCTAAACATATTTTACATTTCAGTCGTGTGTTTTTTTTTTTATTCGCTTTCATGCACAAAGGCTTCTCACTTCATTCCTTTTTCATTTTTGTGATGTGTGAAAATCACCAATTATGAAGTCCTAAGTAAGCTTGCTATTAACTAATCAATGCAACTTGTCGTTTGGGTAATTGTGTTCTGCTCATCAGCTGCCTGCTTATTATTGTGTGAAAGATGCCATTAGTCGAACACTATTGTGTTTCACAGAGCAATTCAAAAACATTCAATAACCATCACAAAAGGTTCACTTTGTAGGTTAGACAGACTGAATTAAACGTGATTGGTTTCTGAATGGCTCTGAAATAGGGGAATCTGATTACTTTTCAAAAGCAAAAGAAATTGCAGTGATGTTTGAAGTGAGGCGGCAACAGAGTTATCGCATGAGTTGGTCTGAAGCCAATAAATAGACATTTTCATAATGAACTGAAATGAATGCTGCGAACCTCTTCAGGGCTGAAGGAGAGAGAGGTGAGAGAAGCTGATAGCTACTTATGGTGAAAATCTACCAAAACTGAAAGCACTGTGAGATGACACAGCCCCCACCCCCCTACCACCCCCACCACCAACTCTTTAGTCCTCATCTCACACTGTACAGCTTCCTGCTAATGCCCTGCTATCTGAGCAGCTCGCTGAGAGCTACCGAATGATAGAGTAATTTTCATAATTAATGCAAGAACCCATTAGAGCCATCTTAAACCTATCATAACACATCATGACAGGTCAGAGTTCTGATGCATTAAACCAGGTGCACGAAAGGTGAGGCGGGTTGAACTGGGACGTCTCTCCCTGGCTTTGCAGCTGATTTTTAAACCTTTTCACAAACTCTCGCAGCTCTAAATCCTGATAAATAATAACAACAGCTGACAGCAAACTGTCAGCCCTTGTCTGTCAGTCATTTATTATACTGACCACTTTTTTCCTCCCCTCATAGCACATCAGAGCGCTCACAACCAATTATATCTGCAATATAATATGTGACATTTTGCCAACCTAGGCCGTTCATTGTTGTTTTAAAGCCATTTTTGGCACCAACTACCCCCTCGTTTTCTATGCTGCACTTCAAATAAGTTCTCCCTCTGAAAGTGACAATGCCTGCGGGGAGCTGTGTTCAGACATATTTGCGTTTGTAGTGTTTGAATTAGCCCCTTTGAAGTGACTAATCTGAATGCAAAGTGATGGGGAGGGAGACGTCTGTAAAGGTGCAGGGTTTTATCTGCCACACACGTTCTTTGTGTCCTCTCATCGGATCAAGGAGGTTTAGAGGGCTTCGGGGTCTTTTTCCATTAAGGATATCATTCGTTTAGCCCTGTGTCACGTCCTCCCTGGGAGCTACAGAGAAACTTCAAAGGTGTTGTTGGAAACCCTTTAACATGCTTCTTTTCTTGGCCCTCCGTCCTCTGGAGGGTTTGCTTAGCATGTCGTGCAGAACGCACACAGACTGCTTTTGCTCTTGTTCTAATGTGGGAAATTAGTGGAAAGTTTTCAAGATCATCCTTTATTATGTAGCTGCCTATAGGTGAGGAATTTACTTGTGGGGATAAAACACGATTTAAAGTGTGGGACATTAAATACAGTGGGTTTGAATGCTCATGTGCTAATTTGGCCATTAGGGACACGTTATGCCTGTGTGTGTGTTTTTTATGAGACAGTGATGACAGAGTTCAAGAGGGACTTTGACTCTGTCATGGGAACTGTCTGTGTGTCAACCACATTTACCCATTTTCCCGCAGATACAGGCACCTGCTGGTCTTTGAAGGATCATGGGGGGACATCTGAAACCTGAAACAGTAAAGCATAAGAGTGAACGTGTATGGTGCACATAAGGTACAGAGGTCATGCAGAGGTCAGGATGTGCCTTGGCAGAGCATGTCTTGACACAGACACGAGCTCTATAATAAGGGGATTAGCACTGTCATCTCGCTGGGTGGAATCCTACTGACTTTGAGTGGTCAGTAATACTGGAAAAAGGTGCTAGAAAGGTGAGTACATTACATGTGCGCCTGCAAATTAAGAAATCCAAACATAAACAAATTAGAATCCATTGATTTTGAACTGAGATTAAAACAGCAACAGTTTGCAACAACCATTTTTTTGTGTGTTTTGTGTTCTAAGTGGTAAGTATAGATGATAGCCCTGCGACAGGCTGGCGACCTGTACAGGGTGTACCCTACCTGTCGCCCTATGACAGCTGGGATAGCCTCCAGCCCCCCTGCCACCCTGAACAGGATAAGCGGAAGTGAATGGATGGATGGATAGCATTGAGGACAGGTTGTAACATTATACATGGTTATATAATAAGTCCCAACAGTTCCAGAATATTTATTCCATTTACACGTTTCAGTAAAACATAATGAAATCATGAATATTGTGTTTTCATGTCTTAGGTCAAACAAAAAAACCTCTCCCTGCTCTCTTAAGCATTAATTAAAGATTAATCATCCATTTATTAATGTAAAAAAGTCTATTTATACAGTCTAAATGTGCCTGTAGTTTAGAATTTGGTATAAATGCTTATTATGAGGGAATTCTTGGCACTGCTCAATAATGACCTGGAACATAGTGTGAGGGCATGAAATATGAGTATGTAAGGTTAACAGGGTGTATTTATGCCATCTCAAGAGACTTTCTTACGCCAACATTTACTTATTTACTCAGAATTATTAATAACATCGCAAAGTGGGAGGAGAAGGAGAATATTCATCCAGAATATTCAGAATTTTAATTTTTTTAAAAACACCACATTGTTACTGAGCTTTGGAGTCACCTGTATAAATTCATAATACAAACACCTGTTTGCTTCCTTGCATTAATATTGTAGCACGCTAAGAGTGCTTGTCAGGGATGATTCTTTGTTTGCAGCAGCAGAGCTTATGAACGTTAGTTAAAGTGTTATTCATGTTCTATCTTGAGTTGTATGCTTGTCCTATTGTGTTTACAGTTCAGTTGCTCAGGTTGTTTTTTGGTTGTTGTTTTTTATTAGCTATTAGTGTTGCCCTCTTTGTTTTTTGGAAAAAACAAAAAAACTGAACCAAACACTGAAAATATGATGATTCAAAAGTTGAAGAATAACTATAGATATACTGGGATAAAACTGACTTTACATGCAATTGTGTTTTGTGTCTGTTGGAGCTTCCAGGTGGATGTGTAGGATGGAGGCCGATCTTGTGAACTTTTCCAACACCAACAGAAAGCGTTACAATGAACACATAACAGCAACACAGCAGAAAATGACCATAATAAATCCACTGAACCATCAGCATCAAAACCTTTTGTACCTACTGTCTTGTTTTTTGTTTTTGTTTTTCCCAGGGGGGGGTTGCATCCTTGTCCTTGTGTAATATGTATGTCACTTCTATGTTTAGACCAGAATTGGGATGTTCAGAGTGTGGGCTAGACATAAATAACTGCTGCACTGGTTCCATGTACTGCCTGCTGGTGTATTGGCTGGAAATGGAAAAAGGGAACAGGGATCAATAAAAACTGAAATTCTCACAGGAGCTGCTCTTTTTGTACTTTATTCTTTTCCAATAAAAATATACTGGGGGGGAAAAGAAGTAGTGAAATTGAACCATGCCACTAAATCAGTTTTGTCAGCCTGTAAAGTACTTTTTATTTCACCTATTCAGCACCACTTCCCCTTTTTAAAAAACCCATATTATCACTTACAATGAAGCACAGCAGAGCTCTGTTAGTTTCCATGTTTATGTTGGTGAATTTGTGTCTCTTTTTTTTTTTCTTTTGTTGCTTGGTCTGTGAGGAAGCAGCCACATATGTGTGTTTACCTCTGTGCATTTAATGCTAGATAGTACCTCCATCCCTGAGGTTGTGTTGAGCTGTGAGAGACTCTGTGAAATTCAAAAAAAGGTCACTGAACAAACTCCTGTCCTGTCCGATGTTGTGTTCTGTCACATGTTTAACAGCTATCACCCAGCTTGAGAAAGACTGGACTCTCTTAGGGCCCTTAGATGCATAATTTTAAGTTTGTGCACCCATGCGTGTTGGTGCATGCGTGCAAAAGCAGAGTTTGCATATGTGGATGTGTGATATGTGAGCAAGTCTGCTTACCACTTTCTTCAGTAACTCGAGGTTACCGTGTATATGCTATTTCACTGGCTCAGAGCTCTCTTTTGAACTGAATTATTCAGATATGCTTTCCCTCTTAGTTCCAACTCAGTGGCACATGTTAATATAAAATTAGTCCCACTTTAATCATCTGATCTTTCTTTGCACATGATGTTATTACTAATCACAATAAACCACCCCCTGCAACCAGATCTCTGAATAAATCATGGTTGCAAGATGTTAAGTTGAGGGGACATGAGAGTTTTCTCCCGCGTTGCTTCGCACAGGTTGTACTAAATCCACTGGCAATGTTTGAATGCGCACAGTATGAACTATTTAACATTTAATGGTTTTAATTGCCACTAAAACAAACACCAAGGAATGTTTGCGTTTAACTAAAATAACTCGACACTGTTATGTTTTGTGACCAACTCTTGGAAATACAAAGGCAAACTGGCTGCAAGCCTCTTTTTTTTTTTAACCTAGTTTGAACTGAAAGTGTTACGGCTCAGGCACCATGTGAAAGTGTATTCTGCCATTCTCTAGCTCGAGTAGCACCATCCCAGCCATAAATCATGCACTCTACTTATATGAAGACTCCTCTGTGGTACTATTATCTGCACCACTATTATCCTCTTAGAATGTTTCTAAATTCTGTCATTTCAGTCACTTATATGAGGACTCAGTCTCTTATGTAAGTTACTCAAAATTTCATTTTTGAATATGGAAAGCTATATGAGGGCTGCAAATGATGCAGCCCTTCTAGCAAGATGCACAAACTTGGATAGGTTTGCAGGTGTGTAATGTATTTTTCTCACTCATTCTGTCTTACTGATGCACCGGATGTCACAATAAATGTCCAACCAGCAGTGACACACTTAGGCAGATGTGTTTACGCAACACCAAGATCCAGGGAAAACAATGAGTGAGCAATATATTTTTTAAAAATGTGATAAAAATCAGAGGTGTTTCTTTAATTTCGTACGCTTTTGAACCAAAATAGAAACTATCTCATTAAAACTTCATAGAACTGCTTATTTATTTTGTGATAATACGTGTTTGCATACAAATTAGAACCTAAAACAGGCGACTACACCTAAACCTCTTCCAGATTTGGGTTGTAAACAAAATACTATTGTGTGTAATGTGGGTTCAGAAAACGGGACAGCGAACAAAGGTGCAGCGCAGTCCCCTGACATGTGACCTTACCTATTCAGGTATGAGGATGCTTTT
>VUQJ01001007.1:0-16215 GCA_015108635.1 Andinoacara biseriatus
CCCATGGCTGGCATGCTGGCCAGGTTTCTGTTGTGGTGGTCCTTGGAATCATTCAGTGGAGTTGAGAGTTTCAGCCACATTATGAGAGACTCATTGAGGAGACAGCAGATGATGGTGCTCAGTTATTTGTTATAAAATAGTTTTATTTGGTAGCCTTCTTTCATAGTAGAAATATGCACACCTACAGGTCCCAAATTTATAAATCCATGTGCTGCACTTCACTGTATTGGGTGGAATGAACAGACTGTGTACTCATTCAAACTTGCAGGATTGATGCTGTTTAGTAAAAGACGGAGCTATCTCTCTGTTCCCGGCCTGTCCGGATCTCACCATGTGACTGCTTTAATTATATTGGATACTTTGCTTTTGTTGACTCAGTGGCTTGTCTTGTTTGTGATCAGCGTTCGTCTTTGCTTGCTGTGTGCCAGAATTGAATGTACTCAGTTTTTTGCTGATCAAAATGACTTTTTGATTTTGTTCAGAACGCAGTGCCAAAAAGGTGCTGGCAGGAGCCTCAGAGTCACTGCAGTGGGAGACAGTAGCGATATATATATTCATGAATAATCAGTTAACCTCTGACTATAACAACGACTAAAAGATAAGAGTTTTTGTTCACAGATATTTGCTAGACGTTTTGTGGCATTTTATTGTAAGCTTTGTGGTCCTGATTCTGAGCATTCTCTTTTATGGTTTTGACACTGATCAAAACTTTTATGTAACTAGTTATATTTTATTCTCCCATTCACAGATCTATTTCTCCAGCTTGAGGTAAGCACAGTAGCGTCTCTATTCGACTGGCATTAGTGTAAAATCCAAAATCAGTCATTACTTTTTGGACATTTGAAGGTATAAACATGGCTTTCCTCCTCCTTTCTGTCTCTGCACCTTCTGCAGACGGAGCAGGTGGAAAGGAACTACATCAAGGAGAAGAAGGCAGCAGTGAAAGAGTTTGATGATAAAAAGGTTGAGCTTAAGGAAAACCTAATTGCAGAGCTGGAGGAGAAAAAGAAGATGATTGAGAACGAGAAATTAACAATGGAGCTGACAGGCGGTAAGGGAGCCAGAACAGGATCATTAATCGGGGACTTGCTCAGCAGAAGAGAGATGGGGTAGAAGAGTGTGTGGGTGGCAGTATTTTTTCTGTCTACATATTAAGTTATCAGATTTAATCTGAATTTTCAGATACAGTTAACACGTCGCTCTTTTCTTCTTTCCTGGTTTTTGTCTTTATGGTTTGTGGGGATTTTTTTGCACTATTTGCATGATATTTGGATCAGTCTGTTATTTCTGCCATCCATAGACTCGATGGAGGTAAAGCCAATCATGACCAGGAAGCTGAGGAGACGGCCCAACGATCCTGTCCCGATACCAGACAAACGGCGAAAACCTGCCCCAGATATCCTTCACATAAAAGATTCTTTGTGCTGCTAGTATTTAAGTTTCTGTAGGATGTTTTTAAAGGCCTTCCTTAACTCTTCAAACCTCAGCTAAACTATTTGCTAACAGATGAGCAGATAATGGAGGATCTAAGAACACTTAATAAGGTGAGTGCTGCTATATTTCTCAGTGCCATCGTGCGTCTTTGCTGAGTGATTTTAGTTTTTTGCTTATTTATTTATTTATTAATTGTCCTTTGTTATAAATCTTTTCAACTCTGCTCTTCACAGCTGAAGTCACCGAAACGGCCGGGTACGTCTGCACTCACCTGCTGCGGTGCATTTTTGTAATGAACATTTAGCGATACACAGATTTTGCTCTCTTGCTGAGTGAGAGATTACGGCCTCTCAGACGGACGAGTCTCCCTCTGCTACGAGAAAGAGATCGAATACACACATTTCCCAAAATGTCCCACACACACCACATATATCTTTAAATTAAAATTAAAAAATAAATTATTGCATTGATTTTGTGTGGTGATGATAATCAAGTATCTCTCCCTCCTTAGTGTCTCCCTCATCTCCAGAGCACGTCCCCTCCGCCCCCATGGAGAGCCCCACCCAGCGTTACGAGGCCCGCATTGAGGACGGGAAACTTTATTATGACAAAAGATGGTGACTTTCAAGTTTTAATCTATTACATGATGGCAGTTCATGCACAGCTTGAGTATCCATCTTCACCACTAGATGGCCACATTGTTACAAGCTAGATGTTAGCTTGAGCGGTTTGGGATAGCAGCCTCGTGCTGAATATGTGCTTGGAGGCGCTGTTAGAAATACATATTTGGAGAGCGTGTCAGCACAAGAATAAGAGTAAAAATCCCTGACTATGCGCAGCCCCGTGCCCTTCCATTTCAGAGCTGAGTTGTGCATCAGACTTGTCAGAACATAAGGTCATTTGAAGATGGGTAAAAATAATAGAATTCTGTCCTATTAGCTGCTCGTATAGACGGAGCATTTTGAGAGGAGAGAGCTGTGCGGTATGTGCACTTTTCTTTCAAGGCAGTCTCATTTATTGATAGCTAAAGAAGACACCAGCTCCAGAAAGCTGTCTCAAAAAGCCACAGGGAGGCACATGCATCATTATTCTTCAGTGGGCCCTTAATAATAATACCTTCTGTCAGTCTCTTCCTCGAGGTTTGTTCTGTCCTCTAAGGTTGGAGGCATTAAAAAATAACAGACTTTTTGGTTTGAATTTCCATTCCAATTATCTACTTAGTGCCTTCTCAGGAGGAATGTGGTTGATTCAGCCGGGTGAAATTATTTATAACACATTCCTCTCCACTCTGCAGTTTCCTCATGACTGTAGTGAAGATGTTTGTGTGTGTTTATCCTGACAGGTACCACAAGAGTCAGGCCATCTACCTGGAGTCAAAAGACAACACAAAGATCAGCTGTGTCATCAGCACAGTCGGAACCAATGAGGTGGGTTTTAGTTCTCATCCCCAGCATCAGCACCGCATCCAGGTGCATGTAGAACCACCGTTACTGCCTAAAAGATGAAGCATGTATGTTTTTCATTTCCATAAGAAGTCCAGTTCATCGTCCCATCAAACTTTTGTTTGTTTGTGTAGTGAAAGCTCAACAGTTTTTATTGTGGCTTAGAGCTCAGTTGTTTTCTGAAAAAAGAAAAGCATTAAAAAGACATCAGTAAGACACACTGTTGCACGGGGCAACATGTTCCAGCGTTAACAGACTCCATGCCACGTGCACTATCCTGCTGCTGTGGATAGTCACCAGGGCAATAAATGTTTATTGACAAACAGCTGAAAATAGTCCAAGTATATGATTCTGTTCGAGTAACATCTGTTAAAGTGTGGTGGCCAGCTGTTTCAGGATATTACAAAACAATTTTGGGGGAAAACAAAAAGCAAAACAACGTCAGAGAGCAGTTGTGCAGCAGTTGTGCAGCAGTTGTGCAGCAGTTGTGCAGCAGTTGTGTGTCTACAAGCGCATTACAAGCTTCAGAGTCCTGTTAGGGATCAGTTCAGCTGTTTCTGTTTTTGAAGCCAATTTATTGTATTGATTTCTGATTGTGCTTTTGACCAGTTTAATTTAGTAAAACTGTAACCCCTTCGGTCATGATGAATCCTCTGCCTGCATAATCTACAGCGTATAACAGTCACAGTACAAACAAAGTACTTCAGTTCTAAGGTTTTTATATATCACGTATCTGTCCATATGGATGGATATAATAAAAATGTGGTCCCTTATTATGAGGTAAATACAACATATCTATTGAACCTTGTCATTATAAAATTAAAAATTGGAAGCAGCATGTGAAAAACTAATCGCACCCCGTGATTTGATAGCAGAACCACATTTTTGCAGCGATAACTCGTCTTTGCATAATTTCGTTGAGGTTTGTGGACTTTTGTTGAACAGCCCAGTCCCACCTCAGCATTTCAGTCAGGTTGAGGTCTGGAGTTTGAAAAAGAAAAGCATCAAATTGTTGCAGTGATCCAGGTCTGTTCCGCTGTAGAGTTATTCGTGTGCTTGGAATCATCAATCAAAAGTGTTAGTTTTCAGGCAGATGGCCTCACATTTGACTCCAGAATACTTTGGTGTACAGAGCAGTTCATGGTTGACAGAATGACTGCGAAACACACCTGTAGAGTCTGAAAAGGAGCGCTTGGTTTGTGTATGCTCTGAGATGGGATGTCCACTCAGCTGTCTCGAATGTTTTCCGCGTGTGAATAATTTTTTGCATTGCAGAATGATGGACTTGAGATTGTTTGGAAATGGCCATAACACTTCCTAGACTGACGGGCAACAACAGTTGTTTCTCTGATTGCTCCCATTGCTGATGCCGTCCATTCTTGGCATTGTTCAAACACTCCTGCATGCAGCAGACTGTTTTTATAGAGACGCTCACACCTGCTGATGCTGAGTTAATCAAGTATATTTGCACCACCCGGCTGCTACTTATCCTCTTAATTCCTATTGAAGCTTTTCCCAAAATGCAAAATGTGCTCTAATTTTTGTTTAAATAACACGTGTAAAACGCCACCCTTTGTTGCTCGTCAGAGGTTGTATTTACCTAATTTTGAGACCCGATAGAGCAGATTATTCTTATGACAGAGGGTGTACTTTCTTTTTACTGTGATTGTAGTCGATCCATTTAAGAACCAGGCGAATGTTACAGTTAACCACAGTTTAACCTGTTCAACTGCCCTCCTTTATGGTCACTTATTATGAGACACATTCATCGCTGGTTTGTGAACGAGGTGAGGCGCTCTCTCGGTACAGCCAATGATATTTGTCATGCTTGATGTCTTACATTAACCAAGTGCAACATTAAATCCTTGCCTGAGCAGGAGAATGAAAACAGATCAGCAACTGATTGCAGACATTTTTGACTTGGACAGAATAGTTTGTGTTTAATTTATTAGAGGACCTTCTTTAATATTTAAATTTTTTTAAAGTTGCATATGTATCAGAAAGCAGTTTGGCTGTACTGAGGGGTTCTTCTGCGTTTCCCAGATTTGGGTGAGGAAGACGAGCGACAGTACAAAGATGAGGATCTACCTGGGGCAGCTGCAGAGGGGAGCGTTCGTCATTCGCCGGCGGTCGGCTGCGTGAAACGTTACCCCGCCCGACCCCATCTGTGCATCCATCCCTCCAGTGGCTCATTTATCCAGTTTTTTTAGTTTAACATGTGGCCTCATATTCATATTTCATATTCTCATATACACAATGCAAACATGCACACGAGGTCTTCTGTGGCCATGAAGATCTCATCCAGTTTTTCCCCCATTAACCAAATGCTGCTACAGTAAAAGTGGCCATATGTCCAACTGTTCTCCAGCACTCCGTCACTCTGTGGCTTGCATGTAAAACTGGTTTGTGGTCACAAAGAGTTTTGATCGCAAACCTTTTCAAACATAAAACGGTCTTATTTACATTCATCATTAAGTTATTTTTCTCCAGCAGCTTCCTTTTCGAACAGCAGAACTGGCGACGTGTAAAGAAGCAAATAGTGAATAAGAGCCGAGGAGCTGGTTCTGCTTCAGCCGGATAGTAACTTTATACAGGAAGTCATGCCATTTTCAATAATATTCCTTTTTCGGTATCATTATGGAATAAAAGTTTCTTGTTATGCTGATGTTTGTGTGTTTGTTTTTTAATTGACAACCTTTAATTTCTTGTTTGAGAGATATGTTATTTTGTGATTTGTAACCTCCGTATGTGAAACACCTGGATCAGCTGACCAGTTCTTTGCATTTGGAGCATTAAGTTGACTCATGTTTTGTACTGTGTTCCATTCTATTAAAATGTTTTCTGCTTATTTTCAAGCTTCTTTTTTTTAAAAATACACCAAACCACAGGTTTCCTGAAACATAACCAGACTCACTATCTATGAAAAACAAACTTCAACACAGACTCTTGCATGTGGATAGTTAAGACACTTGGTTAACAGGCCTGTATTCATTGCCAGCATCTATTTCTCTGACTTGTTGAGCTTCAAACCAGCTGACAGTTACTATGCTTTGAGTACTGGTCATCATGAGGAAGATTCAGGTCATCTACACGGACCCAATTACTGTCATTATACCTGCTATTTTATGGAATTTATCCCGTCTGAAACCGTGCCCGTCTATCTCTCCAGCCCCTAAAAGAGCCTTTCTGAATGGCTGCCCCTCGTGTTTTCTGCAAGCAGAACCAAAGAACTTCCAAATACTTGAGAACTGTGGACTTCCAGTTTCACAGGGCTGTTGAAGGTAGAAAAAACGCACAACAGTGTTTTTTATATAAGTATTAGTCTTATTAATGCTGCCTAATAGAAATGTTAGACAGGTAAACTTATGCGGATAAGCCAACCTGGAAGGGAGCCCATAAAGGAAGTAATTATGAAAAATGGTGTTAAATAGATGGACCGTATTGACAGCAAAGATTTTTCATATCTGCAGATTAGTTTTGTTAATATGAGAAACAATTCTCAAAAATCTCTCCTGACACATTGTAGCTGTGATATGGATTTTATTGCAATATTACAATAGTTGATATAATGAAATAGAAAATAATTTTTAAAAATATAAAAAGAAGATGGATGAATCCAACTTTCCTCACTATAACGTGCGTCTTCAGGGGTGGACATGGTGCATACGTGGCTACCTGAGACAGCCACATATGTTTGTTTCATTTTTTAATGTATTCTTCCATCTAATATTCAAACATGTGAATACACATTGTATTAAAGTTTGGAAGCCTTGGCTACAAGATGAACATCATCAGCAAATTGGCTGAAAATTTTTATGTCCTAACCAAGTTATTAAGATCAGGGAAACTACAGGGCCGAGGACAGAATCCTGGGGAATGCCAGGAAGTTCTTTTTTCTAGGTATGTCTTACACTACACTAAAACAATAACTATAAATTTATTGGGGGGTGGGGGCTCTACAACATGTTAGTTAACCATTTTTGCAGTAAAATATTTTCATACGTAATGAATGACATCTCAGAGAATATAAAAATTATCGGTGTGCTCTGTTCTACCTGCAGTAGGTGGAACGCTGGGAGCCTTTCCATTGCACTAGGACTCATGAGGCCCTCCAGACTGAATGGGGTCCAATGGGACTGTGGTAGATTCCTTTGTATTAGTGCTGGGGACATCACAGCACCACGGGCTACTTAATGGAAACCGCCATTTTGATTTCACGCATGAAATGAGCAGCAGCAGCAGCAGAGAATTTGCTCCACCAGCTGCTTCCTTTACACGAGTACATTTCTGTTCTGATTTTATTATGTTTTCAACCTTTCTTGTAGTCACCGTTTCCTGCTTTAAATCCTTAACTATCCAATTAGCATGCATTAGGAGGCTGCAAAGAAATATGAAAGGACATTAGTGTAATTTTATTTTAGTTCTGTGGTGCAAAAAAGTTTCTCATGCTGAATGTGACTGTCTGCCTCAGCATGTCTGAGAGAAGCTGAAGAGCGCTGTGGATGCATGTAGAGTTTCTCTGATTATTAGTGACCTCTGTCACATGTAAGTAGTTTTTTGATCCATTGATTATAGCTGCATTAAATATTCCACTCACTGTAGACAGAAACCCCAGGAGATCCTTGGACCATTTTAAAGTTTTAACATGTTTAATAATAAATTATTCATTATGCAATATGGTATAGTAAAGACAAGCATTTGAATTACTGTTTATTTTTCCAAGTCAGTGCCCAGTGTCCAAATCATCTGTGCATTTTCCCCCACATCGACTTGCCATTGTATCCAAATAATCAATGTGACTGTGTCACCTCCCAGTTCCAGTCCTCTCACAGAGCATCGCTCAGCCATCCCTCCACTTCGTAAACAGCTGAATTATTTGGCATTCAGCACAGGTCTCCACTAGCTGAGCAGTCTGCCTTTTCCCTCTTGTGTGTCCTATCGCTTTAGCCGGATGGCGTGTTTCACTTTGCCTGACTTAATGACACTGCCTGACAAGGAGGGCAATTACGGTTTTGCCATGCTGCACAAAATGCAAGGCTCATCTGAAAAGGCTTGTTGTCCACAAGCCCGTCAGGTGTGATTGCTCAGTCTCTTGCGAGGACATGAAATGAGCTGATAGTGAATGTGATGCCTGTCTGCTCCCTTTATTCGACTGCATGTCTGACTTTTGCTTAAAGCCACAATAACATGCACTCTGGCACTTAATGTGAGCTTTACAGGGTTTGGATTTCTTGTAGGTTTGGCATCGCAGTCAGCTCATTTAAACTTATCAGGGAGCGGGGGCAGAGGGGTGGTCAGGGATTTGAGTTCTTTTCATAGCCTTGTGGTTGAATTTGACATTTCCTGTAGTTTACTTTCAAACATTTGTTTCGGTGTCTCGCTGTGGGAATATGCAGAGTCCCATGTTCCCAAATACGCTAATCTGAACAAATGAATGTTATTCTAGGAGGTCCCATGTGGGCCTACACTCAAGATAGTGTGAGCCAGAGATGGTGCAGTGACACCCAACCAATAAAGCCTTGGAAAGGTGAAGGCCAGCCTGCTGATGTGCATATTTCATAGCGACACACCTAAAGAGACACCTGTTTTCCTGACTGCTAGCTTGAGTGTTGGCTTTACAGTCCACCTGAGCAAGCTAGCATCTTGGCCGCCAGGTGCATTTTCCAGTCGCCTACTCTTCACCATAGAGCCCGGTTGGAGAGTGTGTTAGCTTCCACCACACACCCAGCGCAACAGCTAGCTGACCAAGCTAAATGCCCCATAGCACAAGCACTAGCCAGGTTACTCACCGCAGCTACCCGAGCCACCTTTCTCTTTTAGCGCCAGCTCTCATGGCAGACTGCAAACGGCCACCCTGTGGTTGCAAAATCTCAGGTTCAGACACTCCTGATATATGTGTAATGTGACTCAGGCTGCAAGATGCCCACACAGCTATTGCCGCACTGGATTCATATGAACAACCCAGAAAAATATTTTTAGAATAAAATGCTTTTATTTGTCATTATACCGAATGTACGATGATCTGTTGCAGGCTAGTCCAGCAAAATACTCAGTGAGTCGGCCAAAGGAGTGCCAGATCACCTCTTGTCGGAAGAGGAGGACAGCGCTTTATTTGCTCCCTGGACATTGAACACACTGTGAGCCGTGGGAAGACCTGGGCATGTGTCTCCACCTCATTAGAGCAGCAGTGCAAGCAGCTGAGAGAGTTCCCAGCATCAACGTCTTGCAGGAGAGGGCAAGATGGCTGAATTAGTCAGGGTTCATGGATAGGCGGAAACATGACATCCTAGATGAGGCTATCAACCCTGCTGTCCTTTTTTGGTACTGCCATTGCCAGTGTGCAAATTTGCTGTAAAGAGGGACAAAGAGACGCCCTGCAGCTGTGCTTTCCTACGAAGACCTGCGTTGGGCCCCCACCCCCATCCATTTAGCACACATTTGCCCAGGTCATTAGCCACCTGGCCAGTGTAACGACATTCAAATCCCTTGTCGTCCAGCTTCACAGGCAGCAGTTCAGGGTCTGCCTGGATCACAAAACCTTGAGACCCATTGATCTAGGAAAAACCTCCCACCTACCCCACCAGCAGCTGGACACCAAGAAGGAGCAGTTGACCTAGCATCCCGGGAGGGGAGATCAGTGCCGAACCACTCTGGGCACAGTGTTAACTCCTGAGCTGTTTTCCAGAGCCTGCTCAGAGCTGAGAAGCACGTTCTGCCTCCTTCTCACAGCATCTGGGACCCAAGTTAGAACTTGCAGAGTTGGGTTGTGAGGACATTAGAGAGAGGCTATTGTGTACAATTTTTGACCACCCATCCCAAATTGCACAGAGTAATTTTCTCTCTTGCAAAAGGGAGAAAGCCTGGATTCTGCAAGAGGGAATAACTTCCCTGCCGTTAAAGGGAGCAGTATGAGAAATACCTCGAGAGCAGAGTCAAAGCGGCTTTAATTCCAAGTATTTTCACGTTCTGAAGAGAATAGGGGGGCTGTGTCCAATACAGAACCTATGTGCACTAAATCAGGATCTCAAGCCATAAAAATTCAGGATGCTGACAAATGCCTCTCTGTTGTGTTCAGAGCACCCAGGTTATTGCTTCACATCAATAGGCCTGAAGGATGCATTTTTTTCATATACCTATTTGTCATCTCACAGGAAATTCCTGCGATTTGTATTTCAAGGCAGTATGTCTGAGTACCTAGTTCTGCCCTTCAGTCTCTATTTGTGAAATGTAATGAGGTGGCCATTGCCCCGCTAAAGAGACAGAGCATTTGGAGAGCATCACAGAGAACTGCTGCTGCTTTCAGAGTCAGACATGGCGGGAAGACAGCACAGCAGTGTGGCAGTGATGGCTCTGGGTTTCACCATAAACTATGAAAAGAGTGCCCTGGTGCCAACCAATGTTGTTTTTTAATATAAGAAATTCCACCTCATACAGAGCATGTCTCTCCACAGACAGAATGGGAAAAATATTATTGCACGTAACTTTGTTTAGGTGGGGAGATATATCTGAATCAGACCATGTCTACAGATGCTGGGATTAATGGTCTGTTCACTGGTGGTGATTCCACTGGGTGGACTGAACTGTCGAAAACGCCACACCCACCATCACTTCAGAGTGACGGCACACTGTCCTGCGCCACTGCGGGTGTCACTCGGAGCTGTCACAGTCAGGAAGGTGGGGACTACAGATGGGAGTCTCATAGGTCAGAGAGTAGAGTCGTGAGTGGCATTTGGGACTCACGTTGGAGAGACGCTCACATGAACTGGCTGGAACTGCTGGCAGCTTTTCTGGCTCTGAAGCACTTCATCCAACTGTTAAGAAACCACCATGTTTTGCTCCGAACAGACAATGTCACCGTGGTAGCTGACATCAACAGGCAGGGTGGGGTACTTTCCCATCCCTTGCACTTGTTGTCACTGAGGGCTTCGCAATATCCCAGGAGTTAGGAACTTGGGAGCAGACTTGCTGTGCAGGGGAAACCCACAATATAAGGACTGGATCCTGCACCCACAGGTGGTGACCCAAATCTGGACCCACTTCAACCAACCACAGGTAGACCTGTTCGCCTCAAGGGGAGTGCTCAGTATCCCCACGTATTTCTCCCTAAGGGACCAGGAGGCTCCAGTGGGAAGATGCATTAGCTCACAAGTCGCTGCATTATGTGTTCTTTATATGTACGTTATGCATTCCCTCTGCAGGCCTAACAATGATACTGATCGCCCCAAGTTGAGGGTGGTCCCATTGGTTAATGGAGATCGTGCCCCTTTTGTGGAGCCAGTTGTGGCCTTGCCGTCTGTGTCGAGTCTTCCAGGGGAGGAGGGAGATTTTTCAGTCTCACCCAGAGCGCCTTGCCTTCTGGGCTTTGCCCATGAGAGAGTCTGAGTACAAAAGAACTCCCCAGGTTGTCATAGCTACTATTCAGAATTATTCCACAAGATCACTGTATGAAAGTAAGTGCAGGGTATTTGAGGAGTGGTGCGAGAAATCTCACATTCTCTCCTTTTGGTGCTCTGTGACAGCAATTCTCTCTTTTCTCCAAGAGCTTTTGGATAAAGCTGAGTCCTTTTCCACAATTAAAGTATATTTAGCAGCCATTGCAGTCGTGTGGGCTTCACAGATAGTTTGATGAGTCCGGTGAATCTGTTGTTTTATGACAGCACGATGGCTCTGCCCAGTGTCTAAACTTTTCATCCCTACATGGGATTTATCCCTGGTTTTGGAGGCAGTTTCACAACCACCATTTGAACCACTAGGTCAAGTGGATATAAAAAATTGTCTTTAAAGACAATGCAGCTGCTGGCTCTTGCATCACTGCAACATGTCATCAATATTCATGCACTGTCAATGCATGAACAGCATGGAGCCTATCCCAGCTGACATAGGGCAAGAGGCAGGGTGCACCCTGTATACTGCAGGTCGCCAGCCTGTCTCAGGGTCAACACAGAGAGACAGACAACCATTTACACCTATAGGCAATTTCACTAATTAACCCAACCGCAGTAACTGCATGTCTTTGCAGACACGGAGAGAACATGCAAACTCCACACAGGAAGGCCCGGACCAAAGTGGATTCGAACCCAGTAAATTCTGAAGACAGTTCAGATGGCCTACTCTAGCAGGGGTCTGCACCCCCCTGGTGGGGCTTTGCACTCCTCCCACTAGAGCAATGGCAGCCTCTTGGGCTCTCTTTAGGGATGTCTCTATGGAAGTAGAGTCTATCTTGAGCAGCTAGCTGGGGTTCACCTTTGATCTTTGCACAGTTTTATAAGTTAGATTAGATATTAGATTCAACTCATTGTCATTGTGCACACAATGAAGTGATCGTTCCAGATCACTCGTCCAGAGACGACCATCTGCGGTCATGCAGCCAGAAACCAGCGCTACTGTTAGCCGATGCGGTTTAAGCGTCTTGCCCAAGGACACTTTGGCATGCAGCCCAGAGCAGCTAGGAATCGAACCCCTGACCTTCCCATCAGGAGGTGACCTGCTCTACCTCCTGAGCTACAGCCACCCCAATTAATAACTTAATTAAACTACAAATAATCTATAGCAATCACCATATTAACAGCTATGGCTTAAAATGACCTAGTTTCCAATGTATTACATTTAAAATGTGATTGAAATTGTTTTTGCTGCTCAGAGTACACCTCCTCGAATCCAGTGTCTTTCTTGCACATATTACACATGCATTCAGTGTTACATAGATTTCACACTTAAGTGGTGAGTTGAGGATTCATTTCACTACCTTATAATCTTCATATTTAACCAAGCAGCAGCTCTTACCCTCCCTTGTCCACATCTGTGCCTTTCAAATTGCTCATATCCTGCTTTCTGGGAATGTATCAGCCTCAAGCTTTCACTTCAAGTGGCTGTTTATACTGTTTAAAATCAATATGCTGAGTAAGCAGAGGAACAAGTGGACACATTTAAACATGTATACAGTTCTCTGGTGAATAGACAGGGTGTCTGAGAAAAACATATCCATCACCAGAGTGTGTAAAACACCTGCTGACACTCACCATGCGTACAACAAAAGGATCACCATCCTTCCAGAAGCCTGTGTCTCATCCAGAAGCCATTACAGCACTCCGGCTGGGATTAGGATTTGTTGGTAAGTCTCACTGAAGCTGTTACACTCTTTGGTTGCTATTGCATGTACCTATGCATGAAAATCCACCTAGGGCATCAATACAAAATCATCCTCACAATCTCCCACCAGCCCCAGCTCCAGCACCGAATTCCCTCTTTCATCCTCTTCCTCCTAATTTGAGTATTTGCTCCACTGCATGTTAGCACTGTGATACATGACTACAGGGAGGACAGCTTCAGCTCGCTCTGCACTATCTGCTGGGAACTGAGTAGGATCCAGGCAGACTTAGAATTGCCTCCAGCGCTCAGAGGAAGGGATGGTAGTTCCTCAACAACCCTGTATATATATGTGTGTGTGTGTGTGTGTGTGTGTGTCTGCCTCCAGTTTATCACTCTCCTGCAGGTCTGCAGTGGGAGAGAAATTCATTTACAGTACAAGCTTCTCATCTGACTGATGATATTTGACTCCAGGTTGTGGAAAAGAGTTGGAGCCTCACTGCATTTGACAATATTATTCATTTTAAACACCAAGCAGCTGTTGCTCATTTGAAAACCAGGTGATCTGTTGTTTTTACACTTTGTAAAATTATGCTAAAAATAAAACAAACACTTTGTGTATTGAGAGGTTCATGAATCTTTTGCCAGAAATGCTACTGTTAGACATTGTGTGTGTAGTCAGGAAAAGTTCAGCTTGTATGAAATTAAACTTTTCCTCACGCCGCCTTTCGTTAGTGATGATAATCTCATTGTCATCTTTATGTTCAGCATTCCTGGCGCGTGCGATATTTCACTAGTTTTGACAGTGTTTACTATCAGAGGCTGAGATCAGATATTTGCTAAGTGAACGTTGCAAAAGAAATTACTGAAAACTGAAAACACAATGTAGCAACTTATACATTTAATAAAGCACAATTAGCTACGATTTAATCTGTTTAGTTTAACTTAAGGAAACTTTCACATTTGAAGATTATGATTCTAATACAAACCATAGTTTAAAAATTATACTATGATTTCAAACAGCTGAAAACCACGAAACAATGTTCTTACAATGTTACATTATTTTTAAACAGACACACTGTTACTTTATTTCAGTAGTGTAGTGGATTCATTAAGTACATTTTAAAGGGAAATATTGTACTTTTTACTTCATACCATACAATGACATAATGCTGAATGAGAAATGTGACACAGCAATGACTCGCTTCTCTAAAGGAGAGGTAGGAACCTCCTGAGCTGCTCAGGCCTTCGTCACACTCACATTCATAGTCAAGTAAAGCTGGACGAGCGCAGAACATTAGAACAGGTAGTTTGTGCAAAAGAGAATGACAGGAAATCCCCGTGAGGGAGTTCACCAGCTACAAGATGCAGACAAGCGCTGAAGTAGCCATAATCACTTTAAAGAAATCCCCTTTGGTTTTAGTTTTTTTCAGCCAGAAAATAACAATGAAACAAAACCCGAAAGTTAGAAAAGATCAAGGTTATATTATTTGGTCATCCACACTCAGTGTTGCTGATCTTCATCTTGGTCTCCTAACTACATGTTATTGATTTAAAAGCTGATGAAAATGTAGATTAAACAAACATCAGTTCAGTTTCACTTCTATTAAAGGCAGGTAAGCGTGCCTGTTTTTTTTTCCCATCTAGAAAACAGCTTCACTGTCGTATGTTTTTCACACATACTGGAAAATCTGCAGGCTGCTTTTTACTGGGAGCCATAAGCAGAAGCAGCTTTCATTCCATTTTGATCTCATTTAACTGGCTGCATTCTTGTTTATTATGGAAGGTTTTGGTTGTTTTTATATCCTTCATATCTTGCTGAACTTATTAAAAATGAGGATTCTGCCGTGTCACCTTCCACCTTTGGAACGAACTTCCTTTTCCTATTAGGACACTTGCTCTTCACTGGCAAGTGTTAAATTCTTTCTTAAGAGTCATTTATTGTTTATTTTTAATCTCAATGATAAGGAAGAAATGATGTAATTATAAGATTGCCAGGTTGTCTGCTCACTGTCTTTCTGCCACTTGTGAAGCGCTACGATTCAGTATTTTGAAATATACCCTATAATTGAACTAGATCAGTTTAGCAGCTGGTTCTAGCCTTTGAAGGTTCCTCCAGCACATCTCCACCCAGTCAGCATCTCTCTGTCACTACACACACACTCCCTCAGCGTTACACAACTAATTTAACTAGTGAAGAGTTTAGGAAGCAAAAGGAGAGAGCGCGACGCCCCCTGTGACATGAAAATGTAACTGTGATGTAATGTGTGATTTTTGGTGTTATGTGTCCTGGAGAAACTCCTGGAGACGACAAAAAGCTTGTGTGACTTGGCTTTTTGCTATTTCAAGGTTACTGCATGTTTGGAGACTGCTGTCAGTGACTGTATGGATCTGAAATCATTTCTGACACCATTGATACCATTTTTTTTTTCTATCCCATATTCTCCTCACAGCAACCTTGTGAATGGATGCAATTACAGCACGCCTAATAACAGCTGCTCGGCTCCAGTGACCTCCAAACTGACTTTGAAATTCAGGTAGAAAAGCAGGATCACTCTTCCACTGATGAGATTTGTTTAAAAAATAATATTCCATCCGTACACAAGATCCCTAAAGGAGCCGGAACCTCGCTGCAGGCATTTCAGCTTTCTTTACATTTTACTCAGAAGAGTTCAAAAGTAAAGGACTGCATGGAAGCTGTTATAGACCAACTGATAGTCCTCACTGTTATCTGTAAATAACAAGTATATAATAGGTTTTCATGCAGTTTTTCCTCAAGGTGCTCCACGCATCAATCGAGGAGCTCACCTTGAAAAGATGGATCTCATCTTGCCCTGTGGGAGGCAGCTACGGTGGAGGATGGTGGCGACGTGCAGTTCAGCTCCCTTTTGAATGGTGTTTTATTTTGCTGCAGCAACTCTGCAAGAAAACAAACAGGGCGCATCCTTTTCTCAGCTTTGTCCGCATCGATGCAAGTGCTTTCTCTCTTTCCTTCTTTCTTTCTTCCGAGGCTGGAGAAGCAGCTGGCACGACTCTTCCTGAAGCAAACACAGTTCGTCACCGCTGAAGCTCAGAAACCAACAAGTTATGTCTCATTTATTGACTCCATTCGTCAGCTCCACTTTTCTTGTTGCTGTTACTGAGTCAGGAAAAACTGGCTGCAGCTTCATATTTGCTGTTCCAGGCATTTAAGTACTTTTAACCTTCTGATCCGACTCTTAGCAATAAAGTAAAGAATCGTTCCCTCGAGTAT
>VUQJ01001008.1:2748-19128 GCA_015108635.1 Andinoacara biseriatus
TCTAAATTTTTAAATTTTTTTTTATTTTTTTTTTTTTTTTTTTTTTATTTTTTTTTTTTTTTTTTTTTTTTTTTTTAACTTTTCTTTCATAATTTTTGTTTTTCTTGCTTTTCTTTTGAAAGTCTCTCAGTTGAAGCAGAAAAAGATTTCCTTAAATTTCCTGTTGCAGAAATGAGTAGAGTAAAAGTAGAGTTGTGAAAAAGTAAGCAACATTCAATGGGACCTACAGGTAAAGGTGGTACATTGACACCACAAGAAAATACAAACACAATGTATGTATGTAAAATTCTCTTAGTTGCACAATGTTTCAAATCTGCCCAGAACATTTTTGTGGTTTTCAGGTCCGGGCTTTGATTGGGCCATTCCATAACTACCCATTTCTGCTTTCTAAGCCATTCCTTGGTGGATTTCTTTTAGTGCGCTTGAGATCATTATCCTGTTTCCAAGTCCGCTTCTACTTTAGCTTCAAAATTAAGACAGATGCCCTCCCATTACCTTGAAGCACCATTAGATATCAATCAATGACTGTAAGCTGGCCAGTCCCTGAGGCACTGAAACCAGAGACATAACATTTCCACTGCAATGCATGAGTATCTCTACAGCGCCTTATTTTAGAAGGCCTGGTCTTTGCACATACAATATGTGCAGTGGAAAAGTGAGTTCTTTTTAGACAGCACAGGCTTTTCCGTGGCACATCTCCCATGTAGCTCAAAATTTGCAGTCTCTAATAATGAACACATGTACTTTGACAGCAACAGTCATTAGAGTTACCTTCAGATCTGATGGTCTGCTCTTAGGGTTAAAATAGTTGGGATTGGAAATCACATTACCTGTTGTTTAAAGTATAAACCTCTTGTAGTTGATTTTTCTTACAGTGATGAATTTAAAATACTTTTATTCCCTTGCCAAACTCATGAGCATCTAAAATCTTTTGTCTGTAGGCCTTCAAGAGCTCTTTAGGTCTCGGTATGATGACACCTCACAGTTCAATTGAAAGGAACCTCCTGACGTTTAAATAAGACGAGTTTAAGCATCAACCATAACATTATGACCACCTGCCTAATATTTTCTTTGTCCCCCTTTTGTTTCCGAAACACCTCTGAAACATGAGGCATAGACTCCATTTGACCCCCAAGGTGTGCCGTAGTATCTAGCACCAAGATTTTAGCAACAGATCCTTTAATTTAGTCCTGTAAGTTGTGAGGTGGGGCCTCCATGGATCAGACTTGTTTGTCCTGCATATCCCACAGATGCTTGATTGGACTGAGAGCTGGGGAATATGAAGGCCAAGTCAGCACCTCAAATTCATTGTTGTACTATTCAAACCATTCCTGATCCAGGGAGGGAGCATTATCCTGCTGAAAGAGGCCACAGCCATCAGGAAGTACCGTTTCCATGAAAGGGTGTACATGGTCTGTAACAGTGCTTAGGTAGGTGGGACATGTCAAAGTAACATCCACATGTAACATCCACAGTCTATGCCAGCTTGTCCTTGATAAAATTGTAAACATTTTGTGATATTGATACAACTTTTAAATTTGAATGTCAGAATAATCCCTTCATTGTTGTCTTTATGATAATATTGCTGGTTATTTAGTTAGTGATGTGACAGGAGCAGAACCACACTGACCCCTTAGTCACTGTTATACCTCTAAACATGTGAAACGAAGCATTTGAACAGAAGGTCCCACTTCCCCTTTCACCTGAGTGTGTTCATACTGGGGACTCAGCAGTCACAATGGTCACTTTTCATGCCATTCAAGTCTCCTTGGAATTCAATCAAATCCCTCTTTCCCTTAAACCACCTCTGAACTAAAGGGTAAACTTAACATTACATCATCTTGGCCCTGCCTTTCATCACAGAAGTCCTTCCAGCATTGGCCAAAAAGCATCACCATCACCACTACCCCATCCTCCCCCTTTTTCCAAACTCACTGCCACTTTTATGCTGATTGAAAAGAAGAGGAAGTCTGTTGGGTGTAATCTGGTGTGACGCCACTAATCCCAACACTACAAAATCATAGGTCCCATCCACGCTTCTCCACACAGACCCCTGTGACTCCCCGCCAGCTACTTCACATCTGCCTCAGGTAGGAATCGGCCTCCTCCGTTTAGGTGATGCCTCGGGTGGTGTTCAGCTCCTTAACTCCTTCTGTTGTTATCGGGCAGCAGTTCTGCCTCAGGACACTGATGTTGTTTAATGAAATAGGATGAAAGTTTGGATGTTTTGCTGCCTTGTGTCTCTTTTATTTGAGGTATCTAAAAGTAGGTCATTATAGCTCAAATCATGTGCAGTGGGTGAATCATGGGACTGACAGCGGGTCAGTTTGAGGCATTCCCACTTAGAGCAAGAATCATAAAATGCAAGCACTCGTGATACCAGAGCTCTACTCAGCAACATGTAGCATGGTATTATAAAAAATTCCTGTCAGCTGGATGATTTTGGTCATTTTGAAACTATTTTGGCAATAAACACTTTTAAAAATGCAACTGATTGTAACTGATTGCAACTGCAATAACTATTCAAATTTTGTTTAGCTCTCTTTCATCAAGTGGTTTTATGCTTTATTATACTGTATGTATGCCCATGTGTATGTACCATTGTACTAATTCCCTATAAATTATACAAAATTACAAATTTATCTGCTCTATATTTAACATTTTACTTCTTGACACCCACTGCCATACTGATGCTTATGAAAGCAGAAGTCTTTCAAGCTTAAATCACCAGATAAATCACCCAGGATTAGTGCTAAATATAACCAAAATCAAGGTAACATGTGTGAGCGCAGATGGGATAAAAGGGGATTTAGGTGGAGTACCATAAGTCAGTTTTTAAGATTTAAGTAGGGTTCATGTGGATTACAAGTTCCCTCTCCTTTTCTTCCAGACAGGACGAAGCTATTTTGAAGAGGAGACATGGCCGTAGTCGTGAGTACCTCCACGTTTGTACTTAAAACTAATCAGTGATGACATTTTTGAGATGTCTGTCTGATTAAATAATACCACTCCTCTAAACACACACACACACACACAGCTGCAGCTCAGCATTTACCAAAGGACCATTGTTGCAGACACCGGCGACAGCCACAGTTGCCTTAGCTGTTAATCTCTGATCCCTGCTTCAGGTCTACCAGTGGTCCTCACCATGTATTTACAAGCTTTGCAGGACTCATGTGAGAGAGATTAACCAAACACTGAGACCTATTGATTGTGGACCTGCATCACTGGTATACACGCATCCTGTCTCACGTGGATTAGACATGTTTTAAAGCTCACACAGCAAAATCCAGTCTTGTGAGAGAATTTTATTGACACCAAAAGGCATTTGGCTTTTATCCAATGCACTGTTCAATTTAAGAGTTTCATTGTAGGGACGATAAATATAAATAACAAACTTAACCACAAAAAGTAAGGAAATTTGTGTTTGGTCCATTATTTCTTTATTGTGAAGCCTGTTTATTTCCCCTTAAATGGTTCCACATTTGTAAGGAAATGCATTTGTGGGTTGAGCAGAAAATCTCCTCTGCCAGTGCCAAACAGCTTATTCTGGTATTGAATCTGGTATTGTTTGGTGTTGTTTATTGGGTTGGATGATTGAAGTTTGAAGAAACAAGACATATTGGCATTTTAAAAATGTATTCATTTAACAAACAGGTGCCTCAGCAGCATGTGGAAGAACCACACACAGCCACAACAGCCTGGCACTTCCTCCTCATCCTTGTCACCAGCTTGGTCATACACTGCTGTGGGATGGCATCCCACTCTTCAAGCAGCATTTGTCACAAATCAGCCAATATGGTTGTGTTGGTTGCTCTGGCGCCAACAGCACACCCAAGATGATCACACAAGTGTTCAGTGGGGCTAAACTTCAGCCTCGTGGCAGCCATATGCGACCACAGGTTGACTGTTTGCAGACTCTGGTTGCAGACAATGGTTCATAAGTGCTGACAGGGTGAGGAAATGGTGTTCTTGGGACGCCTACTTCGCAGCCTGACTTCCCCTTTTATATGGAACTTGGCCTTCAAATTGGTGATGGTGCTAGGGCTCACTCCAAATAATGCTGCAACTTGATTTTGCAGAACACTTGAACGCTTGAAGTTGCCCTGTGGCAGATCAGCCAAATGTGGCACGCCAAATAGACAGTTGATTATCAGCACCTGGGGTATCAGAGGCTCAAAACAAGAGTCAATAGCAGAATAAGTTGTTTAGCACTGGCAGAGAAGATTTGGCAAGTTTTTCATGGGTGCAACCCACATACTCTGCTGCTCAACCCACAAATGCATTTTCCTTATAAATGTTGCTCCAATAAACAGGTTTTCCAACAGTATAAGATTTGTTGACAAGAAGCATTGTTACAACAAAGAAATAATGGACCAAACACAAATTTCACAAACACAAGTTTATTTCTGTGCTCACAGGGAAACTGTTTTCCATCAGCCATTATAACAAACTGTGACATCATTAATTACCTTCCCTCACACCAGACATTTTGGCAGGTGCAACCATTAAAAATGAATGTGTTTCATTCACCTGAGCCACTAAGCCACTGAACATTCACAATATCAGAGTCCTTGAAATGGCACACCTAAATGGAAATCATCAAAATTTAATCATATTAATCTTTCCTGTACTATGATCAAATGTCTGCTCTGAACAGGGCCTATTGGTCAAAAGCACAACAATAAATGGGAAGTTTTAAACCAACAGAGAAGGGGACAGAAACATTTTCACTAGGTTGTTGAAGTGGATATAATATGGTAATTTCCAGTTCCATAATTATTTTTTCTCTGATTTCCTTGGACTTTTTCTAGAATAGCTGTGCATGATTCACAGATCAAAATAATCTTTATTTATATTTCACTGGACCTTTGTGCAGCCACTCAGTTCATCCACTGCCTCAAACAAGCTGTTTAGCTCCCTCCCTCCTTCCTTCCTTCCTTCCCACTGTCTTGTGACTTGATTTGAACAGCTAGCTGGAGCGTCAGTGTTCATAGCAGGAGTTGTGTGCCTGAGATGACCAAATTAGGGAAATTCTCTCTTAATTGCAACATGCAGATAAAATAGTAGAAAACAAAATTAGAAAATCGAAGATTTACAGCAGTCTGGAGCCTGAGCTTTTGTCTCACAGCCACCACTAAAGCAATTTATATGACAAAAAATAAGGAAAAGCCTAAAAGGTTACTAGGGTTACATAAACTTTACTGTATCTTAGTTAGCATTATTATGGGTACTTGTGCCCACTCTGCCACCTAAAGCTGAAAACCTCGTGTTTTGCTTTTAACTAGGCCTTTAACGCGTTAATTTTGATTAATTACAAAGAGTTTCACGTGTTCAAAATTTTATCACAATTAATCACATTTTTTTAAAAAAGTTTGTTTTATCACGCCTGTAAATCTGATGCACAAGCGACAACAACAACGATGTGCAACAAAGCCGCTTCTCTTGGTCCACTGAGGGACAACTTTAGACAGCTTTAGAAAACTTCTGATGGGACTTTCGAAAAGACTACAGTTATATACAGTAGTTGAGGCCACAAATGTGGGACGAAACCGGAGTACCCGGAGGAACTTCACACAGCCCGGTGGCGTGGTTGTTAGCACTATGGTTAGCACTGCTGCCTCACAGTTAGAATAACATCTGAAAGGCCTGGGTTCGATTCCACCTTGTTCTGGGCCTCTCTCTGTGTGGAGTTTGCATGTTCTTCCTGTGTCTGTGTGGGTTTCCTCCCACATGTTCAAAGACATGGGGTTAATGTCCAAAATAAATAAAATATAATGGTGTTATCATTATTGTCTAGTGTGCTGTTTACATTTATTTTTTTATTTTTCAAATAAGTTTAACAATCAGGGGTTAGTGAAAAACTTGAATCTGAATAACTATAATAGCACTTTGCCCAATCTGTTGGTTTAATAACAATTATAAAAAACATTTCAAAAAGTAAATAATAAACATGTTTGTTGTTAAGCATATACGTCTATTCATTCAAAATTTTAGCAGCAAAATGATTTTTTTAATTGAAAGTGTTTAATTTGTTGATAATTTGTTTGTTTACAGACCCTGTAATTAACTAAAATTTTTTATTCGAGTCCCGGCCCTACTTTTAACACATTGTCTAATCAGTCTTAAAGTTATTTTATTGAGGAGATAGCCCTTTTAGTGCAGCAACAAAGGAGGCAAAAAAAAAAAAGCCCTGATTGTATTTTTGTACTTTGCTAACAGAGGTTTCAGATGATCAAACACAGGTGCAAGTGATAGTATCAGCTGCAACTTATCTGCGCTAGAGCCGAGAGGCCCATTTCTAATGCAGGTTTGTTCGCTTTAACAGTTAGAGCTGAATGAGAACGAGTTATTGATGGATTTGCTATAATTTTCCTGCTATGAAACATTAAAGTGTTGGCACAAACTGATGGAGTATCGTATCATGTATGAGCCATCACAGAATAGTTAATGTAAGAACCAGGAAGTGTTCAAGTAAAGTTTACACTGGAAAAAATGGGTGCCACTGGACTAACTGGACTGCTGTAATTTTACTAGTTTATTTGTGTTTCCCTGAATGAATTTACATCTGCACTGAAAACATATTCCATCATGAGAGACAAATAATGTGTCCCTGGGTCCATTTAATTCATATTTTAATGCATAGCCAGCTCATATCACTATAAACAAGTATAATGTTCTAAGTAACCAAGACAAACTGTATTAATATCTTCCGTCTCCTCAGAGTGGAACTTACCGTATGGTGTCAGAAGAGGAGCAGGAGCTGAGGGCCAAGCTGGAACGTCTGACTGTCAAGGACCATGGACCAGTTTTTGGACCCTACACCAACCTGCCAGACCACACCAGGCAGAAGGTGATCAACGAAACCAACAAGCAAAATATCAATTGAAACCTTTGTGGGCAGGAGAGTGTGTAATAACATCAAGATTCACCAGAGTCACATCAGAACATAAAAGACTTCAACAAGGAAATGAATTACAACACAATTACTTGCCAGTAAAACTCTGATGCAATCTGCACACCACATCGATTAATTTTTCATATTATCATTACTAATCCTGAGTTTAATGCATGTTTTTCATACGTAAACATTACAAGCATGAGGAAACTTTTTCACTCTCCATGTGTTTATACACCACTCTGCATTTAATCATTAGCAATTAATTTCTCCCTTAGTGTGTCTTTAGTCCTGTCTCCCTCTGCTCTGCTCTTTCCCTCACCCCAGCAGCAGATGGCTGCCTCTCTGTGAGCCTTGTTGTGTCTGCAGTTTCTTCCTGCTAAAAGGGAGTTTTTCCTTCCCACTGTCGCCAAGTGCTTGCTCACAGGGGGCCATTGCTGTGTAAATGAAATTGAATTAACTGAATTGCGTTTTCATAAATAGAATTAAGGCTTACTACCTACACAATAGTTTACTTGTTAACAAGGTGTCAGATGGGACTGAAGCATAAGTTTGCTTTTATGTTCCCCTCAACATTTTTCTTAAGTACCAGATTAAAAACTGTGATTTTAAAGCTAACTTTTTATTATTAACGCTAGCTATACAGCCCATCTGTCACTCTGTATCTGGAAGAACACAATAACTTGATCAGCAAGAGCATTATTTTTAAATTATTTTTTATTTTAAAGTAACTAAAGCACAGGGAGAATGGGGCCTTTTCCAAGTTTGAAACCAGGCCCATCGTGCTATAAGCCAACAGTGCTGATTACTGAGCCACTTTCAGTGGCTGAGTTTTGAATGCATCATTCTTTGACCATAATTATGAAAGTAAACCTTTGGGCAGCATGTGACTAAAACCATAATCTGTGTACTAACTGCCTACAGGCCAAGGATGAGCTGAATGAGACCGATGAGAAGCGGGTGTCTGCAGTGAAGGAGCTGCGGGCAATGATTAAGGAGAAAGCAGAAGGAGGTGATGAGCTGGCCAAGGGGGTGCAGGACACCTTTGGGGAGAAGCCAGACAATATTCTGACCCGCTTCATTCGCGCCAGGAAGTATGACGTTGCCAGGGCCTTCGAACTTATGAAGGGTACATTAAAATGAGTACTTGAAAGTGGCAGACCTAAATACATCCGTATGATTTCTTGAAAGTGTAATTATACTATCAATTCTGAATCATCGTGTAGCTGCACAAACACATGGATTTAACATAAGATTCAGGTTAAAGAAACCCATCACCTGTTGTAAAAAAAAAAACAAAAAACAGAACCATTTCCTACAAGTTGCTGTCAAGGATGAAATGAAATCTTAAAGGCCTCCTGTGCTTCTATCCAGGTTATGTGCGTTTCAGGAGGGACTACCCCGAGCTGTTTGAGAACCTGACCCCTGAGGCCGTACGCAGCACCATTGAGGCCGGTTACCCCGGCATCCTGCACAGCAGAGACAAATATGGCCGTGTGGTTCTGCTTTTCAACATCGAGAACTGGGACTATGAGGAGATCACCTTTGATGAGGTACAGCAGTACAGTTATATTAGCCTGAAAGGTCATGTATTTTTCCCCATCCTTGATAGTAGCTTACTGAAAGGTACAATAAATATAAAAAAAATAACATGTTTGTTTGTGTCTGTTCAGATCCTGCGTGCCTACTGTGTGATCCTTGAGAAGCTGCTAGAGAGTGAGGAAACTCAAATCAATGGGTTCTGTATCATTGAAAACTTCAAGGGCTTCACCATGCAGCAGGCATCAGGAATCAAACCCACTGAGCTCAAAAAGATGGTTGACATGTTGCAGGTGGGGTGAAGGTTTGGGTGGGGATCAATTCTTTTGTTTTAACTCTTTCAGAGGAGACCATTACCAAAGACCATTGTACAGCAGAATAATCCCTTTAATCCTTCGGCTGATCTCTTGTTTCTGATGGGGCTTTTTTTTTACATATTACCAAAGTGTCTTGTTCTGTCTCCCACCAGGACTCATTCCCTGCCCGTTTCAAAGCTGTGCACTTTATCCACCAGCCCTGGTACTTCACCACCACCTACAATGTGGTCAAACCTTTCATGAAGAGCAAGCTGCTGGAGAGAGTGAGTCAAATGAGTTAGATTTGACAATAACAACAGTGTAGACTGGGTTCAGTTCTTCTATGAGTGCATTAGTGGAAAAAATAAGGGGTTTGAAATACACACTGTGACTACTTCTGCTCCTCAGGCAGCTGAAATATAATCCTGTTATCAGCAAAAGCCAATAAACTCTTTTTTTTAGTGGTAGGAAACCTGTAACAAATTTGATTACATTGCAACGTAAATGTGATATCATCTGACTTGAAATGACCTCCATGGCAAAAAGTAGCAAAAGCAGGCAACAGTTTATTTTCACTCAGCTTTTCAATTTTGCAAATAGATTTTTACACACATTAGACAATCAAGTTCCATTGTATTAATTCAATAATGTGTTGGTTTAAATCCTTTAAAAGGATTCTGAAGTGGGTTTCAGACTGATTAACAGAGCTGAATCTAATAACCATAATGCATCAGACACTACTTTAAAAATTGGTTTTATGGTACGTTTAAGCACAACGTTTGTGTCGGTAAATTTGCCGATCTGACTTTTGACATTTGGCTGCTCAAGGAAAACCCAGCTTCATGTGGCTCTAACAGCTGCTGATCTTTGTTCTAGGTGTTCGTGCATGGAGACGAGTTGGAAAATTATTACAAGGAGTTTGATGCTGAAATCCTCCCTGCTGAGTTTGATGGAAAAGGTCCCAAATACGACGGCAAGGCCACAGCAGCCAAGCTGTTTGACTAGACATCCTCCACCCCTTTGCCAACAAGGCTGAGAGCCTTTACGTATTACAGACCCTATAGACTGTGAAGAATTAAAGTCCAATCTAGCCGTGTGGTTGTAGGAACTAAAGTCTTGACTGTGTGAGCATTTATAACGATGCTGTACTGCAGAGGTCCTGATAAAACAGAGTCAGACAGGAATAAGACAAGACAAGCCATGCAGGTGACAGCTTTTTTGACAGTTTTGTAATTGATAACCATTAAGAGTGGAAGACTTGCATGGTTTAAATAACTACGGAGTGCATATATGTCTTGTATTTGCTTTTTTTTTTATTTTTAAAGCATGTGCTTCACTTTACATAAGTATAATATGAAAATCAGTCTTCTGACTCACCACAGTGTACAATTTAGTGTCTTTATTTTTTGTTAATTTGGCATTTTTGCACAATAAACTGTCTTAGACCAAATTGTCTTGCTTAGGCTACGGGCTTTTTGATGCTTCCTTGTTGGTGCATTCAGAGAAGCTTTGAAATTAAATTAGATTATAGTTCAATTGGCATTATTCTGGTGTCAGTGCCCCTTTTTGATTACTGAAACTGTAACAAAAATATACTGGTATGTACACAGTGGTGGATTAGCTGCCGCAGTTTTCATCCCAAATTCATATACATGGAAAGGACCGGCTGCCCTGGAGGCAGCTACTTATCCAAAAATGCACGGTTTGGTAAAGAGTAAGCGCTGGAGTAAAGTCCACAAAGTTGTCTGATCCCACAGGGAGAGTAAAGGCTTTAGTGTTGTTCCATTAAGAAGAAGAAAAAAAAACAGTCAATATTAACCCGCTTTGAATACCAGATGTTCTGTCTCTGTTTTGTCGCACTGTACTTTCTCTGGACTGAAGTTCATCCACTACAATTGTTTCATTACTGGCAGGCCCCAGCTTTCTCAGGACCCAACCTCTGCCCCCCCCTTTGCACAAGGCTGTATTCCAACAAGTGCCTATCTCCCTTTTTTTTTTTTAAGTCTACTTCTTCAATATATGATAAAGTTTGACCCATTGTGCAACCTGGTGCAGTAATACCAATGTCAATAAATGTACAATAAACTGTTTATAAATGTGCAGTGCAGTGATTTTGTTAATGTCGAAATTTACAAAAGGACATAAAGATTTAATCAAACTCTTCCGCTTATCCTTTCATGCACCACAAAAATAATTTCAAGAACATAAACAAGTTCCTGTTATGGGAAATGATACTGAATAGAAAATCTTGTCAAGAAAATATAAATACCTGTCTTATTCGAGCTAATACTGACGTCTATTTATGGAGGAACAAGCTACAGCAACGTTTTGCACTAAAAAGTTTGTTCATCTACTTTTATTAATTGTCAACGACTCTACAAAGTGCAGTAGAAACAATGGAGACAATAAAGTGCAAGCAAACAGTGAAAAAGTCAAGACATATTGCACTTACGTAGTAGTGGTGCTGTTGCATCGCCTTTGACTTCAGCAGAGCAGATATAAGTTGCATTAGATAAATAAAAGCTGATTAAAAAGAAAACTGTAGACTTCAAGCTACACAGAGTGGAGTCCACTGCATTTATACAGTGTCTGACAGGATGTTACTCACAGGAAACTATGATTATTAATAAGGTCTTAACATGCTAATAAAAGCTCAGAATAAAAACCAACAAATATTGCTGTGTACTCACCACCTTTGTCAGTGTTTGAGACCTTTAATCAGACACTGCTGGTGGAAACTTACAGTACCATGAGTCACCACAGAGCATTACACTTAACTGTGTTTACTGTTTCATGTAGCAACCTCCACTATTCAGTCAGTAGTACAGCTTACACCCTTACCCCCGAGCCAAAACTAGGCTAATGTGTAATATTAAACCTCTACTGTTTAAACTGAAGCCCAAACTGGTATTTGCGAGGTCATCATGACCAAGAAGAGATATGTTCAAAGTTTTCTCATTTTCCAAACTTACTGTAAACAGCTGTTTGTACCGAATTCACAACCTTGCCTCTCAGTTCTGGTTAAAGTATTTGTACACTGGGAATGTATACAACAATCCTTAAAGGCATCTTTATTCCTCTGCTTCTTTATTTACGCTGAAATTTCTGTTTTCTTCTTTGTTATTGTATTCTTATTGCTGTGCAAATGAAGAAAACAGCTAGTTATGTGTTTTGGTTATCTCCTGCCCTTGATTGTACACCTGTCTGTCAATGGACTCTTTAACCATGTAAACAGCTGCAGTTATGAGATTAATCGCTCATTCTGCCACAGGACGCATCGCAGTAATAACTTATTATGTTATATAAGGCACAGTGAATTGATTCATGAAGTGTTTCAAGCTGATCTGGAGCTTTGAAGTAGCAGACATGTTCTGTTAGTTCTGTTGTTATCAATCCTAAATGCAAACTGTCAGTCCACTGAACAAAATGCAAAGTGAAAAACTGGAGTGTTATCAAAATTCAGTCAAATGCCTTATTTGACAGAAATAAGCCACATTTCTATCAGATTTTTTCTTCAATAAACAGCAACATCCTCTTAGTGAAAATACGCTTTTGTAAGAGAAGTCCACCTTTGAGTCTCTTATGACAGAGGTCAAAGGTCACATTACATCACCCTGCTCTACAGTATAAAGAAAGGAGTAGCTGCCAAAAACCAGCAGAAGGCAAACTATTGTTCATCTGAAAGTTAAAAACAAAAGAGGAACACTTCTGCATGTGATCACATCACACTCACAGGTACTATCACTTCTGGAAGTTTTTACTTCCATGTTGGTTTAACCAACTCCATTTAGCCTCGTCTAATCATTTACATGTCCCAGAATTATGCAGCTCTAAGGCCAAAAGTGCTGAAGAAGAGCAGGTACAAGAGGCTATGCGTTTGTCTCTGGAATTGTATGTGCATGCAATCTGCAAGTGTTACATGCTTCCCAGACAAGTGTTCATGTCATAGTGGCGGCTCCTCTGACAGAACGACTGCTTCTTCTCCCAGTGGCAGATGGCATCGGTGTACTCCACTATGACCTTGTCCATCCAGGTGAGGGGCTGAGGGAACAACACAGCTCCCTCAAAAAACCCCATGTGGCCTCCGTGCTGAGTCAGGGCAAACATCACATTGGGCATTTTCTCTAAAGTGTAAGACAGCCAGGAAAAGAGAAGTATGAAGTTTCAGTTCACCTAAAACCAATTCCCATAAAAGTCACATACGCAAGAAGTTATAAAAAGGTGTGGCGAGTCTAAATAAAACTCAATATATTCTGCTGAATGCATTCAGCTTAAGAAAAAAGTAGACTTTTTATATTAATTGCACAGATTATAACTGGAGTCTTGACATTGAACAAGTAGAAAAGAAGACAGAAAATTCAAGAAATGTAATTCATGTCGACCTGAAACATAATCCGTTACACTAATACAAAGACAAACACACATGGGAGCTCTTGCAGGACAACTGCTGAGGCAAGACAAGGCAGTAAGCTATGGTGAGACAGACAGACAGACACACACACACACACACAGGTCCCTATATATAATCCAACAGCTCAGGTGGATCACATGGCCCTGAAAAATTCAACAAGACTGTCTGGGGAGGGTGTGTTGAGCAGATAGCTGCAGCAAGACTTTATCAACACTTAAGACTGTGTCTCTAGTGTCCTGTTAATTCACTTCATGCTGCTCTGAGTTAGTACCACTGTGAGGACAACACTTTGCTGTTCTAATTTCTGGACTCTGCATCATCAGCACTACAATATATAAGTGCTGCATGTCATAAATTAATATCCTTAATATTTCTTATTAAAAGTTCTGTATGGAAGAATATTTTGTACTTACAGAACTTAAAAAAAATGAGACCTTCCTCAACTTTCTCAGTTTCTTCCATCATCTTGTTTTCTATGCTAAGATAAACAAATCCAAATAAATCCAGAGGTTGTGATGTTCACTACTGAGTGCGTTTCTTCTTTCCTGTTACCCTTTAAACACAGAGCGATGGCTAGCTAACATTAAGTTAGAAATGCCAGCTTCCAGTACAACACAAAATATAAGCACAACCCCCAACCCCCCCTTTATGTAAACTCTATGGATAAAACTAACTTTTTACACTAATTTTAGTTAACATGCTAACATGCTGCTAGCCAACTAGAATTAAAATGTACCTCAAGCGCTTTTTCTTCTGGCCTGCTTATGTGGGGAAATTAGTAGCTACTTAGCATAACAGCCATCTTCAAGATACTCTGTTACAAAGAAAAATGTAACTACCAATGACTCAGTATAGAAGGACTTTTAGCAAAAACCACAAACCTGCAAGTGTGCGTGGAACAGCCAGCAGTGATGGATGAACTAGCGGGTCGTCTAAGGAGTTTACCAAGAGGAGAGGCACAGTGATCTGCACAAAAGAGTAGCGCAGTTTATTAATGAATTAGTTTAGACAATATGAAAAATGGATGTAGCCACCACTGGCACTGCGTTGACTTCACTTTCCAGAGCTGGAAGCTATGGCCACAATTTATATTGCCTGTGATTGTTGACTGTTACCCTAGAGCAGCATCAGTGATAAGAGAAGTAGTACCCAACCACACCATGACTTAATTATGTATGATTGCTGTCTGAGTATGATGAACCACAAAGGTAGCAGCAGTAGTCTAAACATGAAGTTTCTACAGTAGTAGTAACAGGAACGTTATATTATTAGACTCGTCACTCACTTTGTGGATGTAGTGCACGCAGCTCTCCTTCTCGTAGTATTCTCTCAATGAGCCATAACCGTGGAATTTTCTGAAGTGAAAAATTATGTGATAACATAAGATCAGACCTGTAGAGTTTAGAGCAGCCCGATCACATTCACAGCCCAGAATATCTCACCTCATAATGCTGTCATCAATCTGCGTCAAAGACGTGGCTGCATACAGTCTGTTCAGCTCGCCATCGCCAATGTTGTTGCTTTGCATGGCCAACAAACTGTCCCTGTTGAATAATATGACATTTAGACAAATCAGTGCATGAGACTGTGTCATTGTATGGCTGGGAAGTGCTTCTATTTGTCTGGCTGTCCACAAAAGAATTACAGAACTGCATTATAGAGAACAGATTTAGGGCTTTAGCTTAATTTCTCAGAATTAAGCTGACATCAAGAATGATTTCCTGTCTCTATTAGGCTGAGATAATCTAGAAAAGATTTCTGCAGGCTCATTTTCCTGCAGCAATCCACTGTAACAAGAAAAGATTCAAGCTTGTTTCTGACCTACAGAGCAGAATAAAGCTGCTGTACTTTATCACTAACTCTTATAAACTTTAAGAGTATTACATATCTGTAATCATTAATCAGTAACTAGAAATGTTGTGTTCTTCCACCTGTGAGACAGAATAATCTTCTTCATATTTTCTGCCAACACAAAGTTGTAGAGCCTTCGGCACTGGTCCCACTGAAGGAATGTTTCCTGGGCCCTATACACACAAACATATATATGTAAACGCAAACATACTGTAGAATCACATTACAAAAGAAAAGCTCACCACAGCAGTAGTCCAATCCGTCATACCACAATTATGGTACTCTGGCTTAAAACAAAAGTGTAAAATGACCAATTTCAATGATACTCAATTATTTAGTCGTGTCCTAATTCCTATCACAGCTGACATTCTCTTCTGTTATGACGGGCCATCGGAGTCTAATTGCCAAATAATTTAATTGAATTCTGTATCTCAATTAATCATGTTCAGTTTTTCTAAATGATCTCTAATTGAATTTTGTCCAGCAGAGGAAATTACAAAATGTAATAGCAATAGCAAAAGTCTTTCTAGAAGCAAGTCTCACAACAGCCATGTGGAAACAACTTAATTTGGGCAGTCAATTTGAAGAATATTTAAATTAACTGCACCTTTTTTGTCACTGTGACAAAACAATTACAAGTATTAAAACGCTCGTCAAATCTAATAAAAAAATCTGCTTAAAAAGTTTTTTGACATTGCAAGTATGGAAAATCTACCATTTTTCTGTTTTCAAAGCTCTCTGTGGAGTCTGGGTATAACTCAGAGTCAGTTCTAAAGGCTTTTTTCTTTCTTGTGATTCAGTGTGAGTACATATTGCTGAGTATTTATTAGCTTTAAGTCCAACATGATAAGCCCAGTTTCCCTTGCGATGGCAGAGCAACGCAGACCAGCACAGAAATACAAATGCAGACAAAAACATGACCCACTATTGCTCAGTCTTTGTTCTGTTAATCTTTTTGTCAGTTTACCAACCTGAGGGCGCTGTAACCCTGGCAGACGCTGACACAGCATAGCACTCGGTCCTGGTTTGATTGGTTTTCACCCAGGAACTTGCAGACGATGTTTCCTCCCAGACTGAAACCCACAACCACCAGTAGAGTCTGGGGGAAAGCGCGTTTGATGTAACCCACCATAGCTGCAAACTCCCAGGTACAACCTGAACATATAAGAGACACTTTTACAAATGTATAGCAGTAACATATACTCGATATGAGGAATTAATATATTCACAACATTATGTTTCACATTTGCCAAAAGTTTGATATAGATAGGACTGCCCATTATTAAAGGTCTTATCTTTCCAAGTGATGTTTCTTTAAAACCTCGTTTCTCTGCAAAAAAAAAAAAAAAAAAAAAAAAAAAAAAAAAAAAAAAAAGGGAATCAAC
>VUQJ01001015.1:7400-18817 GCA_015108635.1 Andinoacara biseriatus
CCGTCAAATACAGTCATATACAGTCAAATACAGTCAAATACAGTCAAATACAGTCAAAAATAGTCAAATACAGTCGATAACAGTCAAATACAGTCAAATACAGTCATATACAGTCATATACAGTCAAATACAGTCATATACAGTCAAATACAGTCAAATACAGTCAAAAACAGTCAATAACAGTCATATACAGTCAAATACAGTCACACACACACACACACACACAAGCACATCCTCCACACTACACATATTTAATCAGTGTTTGCAAATTCAGATGCGCTGCACATACAGAGTACATCCTTATTAGGATAGGTGTGACATAAATATTAGGAGAAAGGTGTTCTAGTTCATACAGTAAAAAGACTTTTTGTACAAAGTAGTGAGACATATTTCTGTGTTGAAAATATTAAGAACAAATAAAACACAGACAAGTCACAGGAATCAATATGATTGTAATGCACTGTGTGATTAGCACCATGACTGACATCCAAACCTTTGACAAACACACAGACACATGCACGCACACACAGGATACAGAAGAGATTTGGTTCAGGTAGGAGCGTGTGACATGGGGATGGAAACAGGAGATCCGAGTCTGTTCTGCAGTGAATAAGGAAGGAAGGATCAAAGATGGCTGACGGTCCATGGACGTGTACTGGGTGTTTTACGATTGACAGGTTTGGCCTGCCTCCTGCAGCAACACCATCTCGTCCTTGCGGAGGGGGAAGGTGTCGATGGTGGTGAATAATTCAGCTGCTGTGATCGGGAACGGGTAGCGTTGTTTGTCTATGCCCTGCTTGTCTACCAGCACCATTTGGAAAGACCTTTGAGGAATCTGGAGCAGTAACCTAGGAAACGCATCGGTTCAGTGAGCAGGAGCGAACCAAAGTCTCACGTGCTGAAGTTACAGAGGTGTGTGTGTGTGTTAGTACCTGAGTTGCAGCGCAAGTCCTGGAGGGAGCAGGTTGTGTCGAATCCGGCCAACTTGTGCTGGATAAGTCCCAACCAGCTCAATTACTGTCACATGTCTCAAGTCCAGTCCACACTGAGCTTGCTGTTCCCACAGGACAAAGACAGTTCAGTTTTACAGCTTTGTTACTGATTACCATGTTACAAAGAATTAAGTTTAGCTCCGCTCAAAAACAGTGCCGTTTCTCTGTGCATGTGTTTACCACGTGCACGTATGAGCTCACTGCCGTTTGGAGCCGATCTTAGTTCAGGTTCAAGTTCAAGTTTGATGTGCAAACTCAAACCTGCAGTGCACTGAGAAAAGTAGAAGTGGGAGACCGCAACAGCTCCATCAGGTGAGCAGGAGTAATTCCACATGCTCAAATGTTACATTAATGCTGCCAATGTTGATCCAGGACAGTGAATCTCATTTCAAAGGGGTTAAAGTGTTGTTATAGGATAGTCAGTGAAGAAGGGTGTGAAGTGTGATCTACTTGATCAGTATGCATCTATGCTATGAATCTGAACACCCTCGGGTCACATCATTCTCAAGTTATGGCCAACTTTAAAGCTTCTGTGGACGCCGACACAGATGCAGTATCGGTAAAAGTTGCCAGTTTTGTCATTAATTTTCAAAACAACTGCAGAAACTCCTGCAAACCAAGCTACAGACTGCAGGACCGATCAGTCATCTTGTTCACAAACTATCACCGGTTTATTTTTCAGCCAACATCCGAGTCACTTTGAAAGGTCGGGCATTTAAAGACAGCTCTGACTTAATGGTGTCTGATGAGGTGGGAAAATGTCTACACCAGAATAGCCTTATCAGAGCTGGTGTCACTATCATTTATTCACTGCCGTGACATTTCGTGTTCATCACAACACCCTCTCTCCTACTTATTTGTCTCGCTGATTTGTCCCACTTGGGCAGCAAAGCGGAAAAAAAGAAAAAGAAAGAAAAGCCCAAACACACTGAGGCCCTCTTTATGAGCATCATCAGAGAGGACACAAGTCGCTCCCATCCCTCCATCTCAGTCGACTCACATTCATACTCTGAGAGTCGTGCCTCACCTGTAAGTTGGTCATCTGGAAGCGGTAATTATGATTGGCAGCCGTTGGCGCTGAGATAATGAGGAGCCTTCGCTTCTCATAGAACTGGTCCAGCAGCGCAGCAGCCGTACGCACTCCCACGTTAATGTTCATGGCTGTGACAACATTGAACAGACAAAGTGATACGGCGAGATGTGACGCACACACAGACACACTGCAAAGAGAAGGGTGCCATTACAAAGCATTGTTTCTGTGAGATGTCTCATAATTGGTTGTTTTTGGCTGCTCGGTTGAGAAAAATCAATTCAGCTTATTGTCTTTCAGTTTATCCTTGTTTTCTAGTTTTTAATCTTCCTCTGTGTCTCTGGATGGTTTTCCTCCTTTTCAGTGCCTCTTGAGTTTCCTCTATTCTGCATCTTATTGTTTGTCTCTGTGTGTTTGTTCTGAGCTCTCCTTTGTTCCTTTCCCTGCCCTCGTGATTGTCTTGACTGAGTTTGCCTGTGTAGATTTAATTTATGTTGTCTAACCCACAGACTTTACCTCGTTGTCATCCCATCGCCCTTGTGTTCTTAAGTCTCCCTTGTTTTCTCCTGCTGGCCCCCTGCTTTCTGATAGTCCCTTTTGCTTTTGAATTTTATTTGTGTATTGATTCTTGTGCCACGATGCTTTTAGTCATGTCCTTGGTAAATACGTTTTTTTTATTTTATTTTACTGCCTGCCATTCTGTCTCCACTTTGAGTTTCATTGTGAAAGAACTGAACCGAGCATGTGACGTTCATTATTGACGGCCGATGATCAAGAGCTGCACTTTTTTCCCCGTCTCTTAGATATTTAGTGGAGGAGTGTCCAGTATTGATTGGTCTAATCGATGGACAGCAGAGGAGGCCATTTTCTCCTCATTTTTGGCTCCTCAAATAAAACCAGAAAAAGTTGATGGAACTTTCTGGGGGAGAAAAAATGCAGCCCAATCTTTCGGTTTAGGTTCTGTAATCGAATACTTGCTTAAGAAAATCATCTGCCCATCTATTTTATAAGTAAAAGGAGAACACAGAAGAAGAAAAAAGACCTCCATGCCTGTTTTTGATTACATGCAGCTGTAAAGGAGTCCACTTACATAAATTTCAGAGCATATAATATTTAATGGTTTTAGGTTTCAAAGACCGATTGGCTTTCCACTTTAAAAATTCTGATCGTATTGGGCTAATAGGTGAGCAGATTTCATTAATGAATGCAAACCCTCTCAAGTCCTTGAGCTCTTTCCACTGAGTGCATGTCCAAAGCGCATGCTTTTTTACTTTCAGTTTCCATCTTTTCAGACTACGGGACTCTTTCTCTTTTGCTCTGTGATGTTTCTATGCTTTCTACAGCTTTTCAATCATCAACAATTCCAGCTACTTGCAAAATCGAACGTTTCCCTCTTCCTGTTTTGTGGCACAATCTTGCATTCTCTCCTCGCAGGTATATGGTACCAAGAGGAAACTACAAAGTGAAAATAAGGCTCTTTGGGAACCTAGTTAAAAGCTAGTGGTATATTCTTTAATTGCCACTGTATGGCGCAATTAACTTTTGTTTCATAAACATAAGTTAAAGCAGTTTAAATGTTTTTAAAGTCACTGTATGCTGAACCGGTTTAACTTAGCAAAAACTCTTAATGAAAAACACTGCATATGATGCCAATGCTCGGAAAGAGGTTAGAAATAAAACAGAAGCCTGCTGGAGAAGATCTGGTCAACAGGCTGAAAAATATTTGCACGTCTTTCGGTTGAAAGTGCATTTTTTTTAATAAATCTTGGATTCTTGATTCTCCCTTTGTTTTTTTGTTTTTTTTTTAAAAAATGAGCAACTAAAAATAAATATTACCTTTAAAAGAAGCTTGTGATGTTTGCATAGGAACAGCATGCAGTACATACGTGCACAGGTTGTGTCTGAACCCGACCAGGTGAGTCCGTACTGACACACTCTGGCGGCGCTGCCCTGTAGCTCGTAGCCGCCGATACAGGTGAATTCACAGGTGGCGCCGTAGTTGTCTTTGTTGCTGTCGCACTTCATGTAACTGTTGTCTGGAGGGAAAAGCGGGCTGCAGCGACGCACTGCTCACAGAGAGAGGGGTGTGAAACATGGGAGACAGTAAGATTGTGGCGAATTAGGTTTTTACAAGCCTACTTATAAAAAAACAAGCCAACAAGCCAATAGAAATTTGGCATATTTGATTATTTCACATCATATGTTTAGACTCATCTTTAGCATTAACCATTATGCCAAAGCTGAAAAATAAAAGCAGAGTTGCATTAAAGTAACTGCTGCAGTACTGTACAAAAATCTTAACCCATCCTTTGATTTTTTCCATTTTGCTTCCAAGGAGCTTCCTGAAGCCTGGAGAACTAGTTCTTCTTTGGACATTGACTGCCTTTTCATTCATTTTTAGTCCAGTACTTGTACCTGACCATTTCAGACCTATGAATCATTCAATAAAAAAAGGCACCAAACTCAAGGGATGAACCAGTGTTGAGTCTACACATAATAAATTGTATCTTTAGGCCTTTGTTACTAGCAGCCTGTCACAAAAACACACAATGGAATAGAATCCATGAAAAATGACAAAGATAACACAGTTTGACAGGCATAAAGTAGTAATTTTGCACCAACAAGGTGATTCCCAAAGAGCCATTAGTAGAAATCTTGGCAAATCACAGCAGGCTGTGCAGTGTGTCCTTAAAAAAAAAAAGGATGGAATCTCAACATGTGGAGGACAGAAAGAAAAATAGCAGCAGGTCTAAAAAACTAAAGCAGATGAACAATATCTGAAAGTCATGCCTGTAAGAAACAGAAAAACAAATCTAGGAAAGACCTGACACAGGACCTGAGAGACCCTTCAGTTGAGCCATCTGCTGTTCACTGAAGCCTCATCATAAATGTTCTCAGAGGAACTGTGGCTGTCAAGAAGCCATTCTTAAGGAAGGGAAACAGAGAAAAGGCTGAGGTACACTAAATTACACAAGAACTTGACAGATGGCATTATAAACACAAAAAAGTACCATCAGATTTTGATCCACCGTCTAGCGCAGGGGTGCCCAAACTTCTGGCTGCTTCCGGCCCCGCCCCTACTTCCGGTCTGCAAATTGATGTCAAAAATAACATACAATTTGGCCCTTTAAGTTACTTTTTTGACATTTCACTTAACCCTCTTAATTGGAGGGGAAGCATCAGTCATGGATCGGCCTCCCCAGAGCTCAGACCGCAACATATTTGAAGCGGTGAGATCATCTCGACAAAGGGCAGAAAAAAAGGCAGCCAACATCCAAAGAAGAGCTTTGTGTCATGAACTGCTGTGTGGCAGGCAAGATAGGACCCCAGTGCAGGACTCACGAGACAGGATTAAACTCATTTATTATTATTATTTAATATAATCCCTGGAGAATTCTTGAAAATAACCCTCTAATAAAGCGTGTCACCAAAAACCCTGCTCCTGACACATGATCAAAACTTCTTCCTCTGCTTTTGGAGGCTCACCTCGCACTCTGATAGTGAAGCGGCAGGACCCTTTGTTCCCAGCCCGATCAAACACAGTGTAAGACATTTTATGGAGCCCCTCCGGGAAGTCAGATTTTGAGGGTTTTCCTTTCAGGATAACACTGGGGGGGGAAACACAGTTTTAATCTTTTCATTTAGTCTTACTCATTTGTGAAAAAAGTCAAAACGAGAGGGGGAAAAAAGCTTAACAAGTCAGCAGAGATGGGACTAACTCAGTAAGGATGCCGTCTGCAGTGTCGACACCCTCTGGCGTGTCCCAAGTCACCCTCGCGGTCAGCTTTCCAGGTTCTGCCCACTTATCCTTCACATTAGGACACTTGATTTTTGGAGGCTCAATATCTACAGAAAATTAAAAAAAAACTATTAGAAAGACATCAAAAGAGTCTTCTAAGTTTGAACACAAAGATAAATTTTCCAAGTGTCTTTGCAGACTCGGGTTCATTTCAGTGCCAGTACTGGTAACAGTTGAATACAAGTACATACAAAGGATTATCCACAGGTCAGCCACGTATATCATCACTTAAGTGCAGGTCACGCAGCTCACAGCCATTTTCAGGTTGGACTCACACTAAGAAGTGAAACGCATTACACACTGGCGAGGCGATAAAATCAATGTTTGTGTATGTGTCTCTATGTATAACACATAAAGGTCTACTACTTCATCCAATCATCAGTCACAAACCCTTACATCATGAGGAACAGTAATAGAGATTTTTGTGTGATAGCTGGAGATGACATTGTGCCTATAGCAAGTAATTACTTGTTAACAGCTTGGAGGCTCCAGTCCTCTTTGAGAGACCAAACTGTACACAAAAGAACAACAACACACACACACCGTCTTACCAACACAAGTAGGCACTCCCGCACTCCACGCCTTGCTGTACTGGCACGTTGCCGTCTTCAGGCCCTTCAGAGTGAAACCAGGGGAGCAGAAGAACTCACAGCGAGAGTTGAAGTAGGAGCCGTCTGAGCACTTGTAGCCGCCGTTAGCGGGCATATCCAGCTTGGGACAACGAATTTCTGAAAGCAGAGTGAGCTCTGAGGTTCAGTTTGAATGGATGCCACTAAATACTGATAAACACTCATGTGCCATGAGGTGGTTAGAGGCAGTCTTCAGCTAACCAACTCCTATATTGTTACTGTTATTCCCATGGTGCACTGAGAACTCTTTTCACTTAACAAGTAATTACTTGCTATAGGCTTCTCATGGCTGGTCCTGATATGAGAAGCTATCCTGAGTGATCTCTTCCTGTTTAAAAAAAAAAAAAAAAAGAAATTCTTCCTTCCAACTGTCACTTACAGGGGATGTTCTGAGCAAACTGAGCTTGTGAACTGGACCTGTATAAATGAAAATTAAATGAATTTGACAGCTCATGTAAGGCAGCAGATGCGTGTTGAGGTCTGCCTGCATATGCAGATTTCTGAGGACACAAAATTTAAATAATGTATATTTAGCTTTCATACGTGATGTGCAGTGCACACTAGTATGATATGGATATGGACCCAAGTCCATATCTTTTAAAAAATAGCTTTGGAGTCAAATGCGCTTAATTACAAAGCAGCCCTACTGTCCCAGCTGTCGTAGAGCGAGAGGCAACCATTCGTACTGGCATTCGCACCTATGGGCATCACCAATTGACCTAACCCCACTAACTGCATGTCTTTGGACTGTGGGGGGAAGCTGGAGTACCCAGAGAAAACCCGTGCAGACACGGGGAGAACATGCAAACTCCACAAATCCCTGCCATGTACAGATTCAACAAAAAACATTTCTTTTACTAGTTTTATAAACCCCAAATTTTTAGCAACAGGCAGCTTTTTGTTTTATTAAAAAAATCTTAGAAATGAAATCCATAACATGAAAAAACAATATACAACAAATTACATCCCCTGAAGAAGACTGTGAGATGTGGTTGAAAATTTTCTGCTTCCAGAAACGGAAGTGAACTCATCATGCAGGAATTACTTTGGCTTGATGCTTTAATGCGCAGCTACAAGCTATCTCCAATAATTCCCTGGCTCCATTCAGAAACAAAATCTCTCTAGAACAGACAGTATGGTCTCATTTGCTAAATTTAGGCTCTCTATGCAGCATGCCAGTGGTCATTTTGGATGATGGCTCTGTTATTAAGATCTGAAGGCTTATAGAAGGCTTTGATATCTGTTGATTGACAGCTCTGGATGCTTTCCCAGGCCATGAAAACCAACACTACCCATGTAGACGGTGTCGGTTCCAAACAGCTGTATCTCTGGGCTTCCAATTTGCTCCAGTGCAAACCAGTAGATGATATCCTACCTCCCTTCATTCATCTTTTTTATGCAATCTACGTTTTTAACGCCTATGCTGAATACACGCATGCATTTAAACAGCGAGAAACACAATGTGTGCTCGTGTTCAAGTGGAATTTCTCACCTCGACAGGCGTAGTTAGAGGACCAGTGTTTGCTTGCCATGCACACCACCTCTGAGCTCTGAGCTTCATATCCCTGCTTACAGCGGATTTTACACCGTGTCCCCATCGCGTTCCTGTAGTGCTCTCCTCTGGGTGTGCGACAGCTCACGTCACCATGTTTAATTTTAATGGGCGCGCACCACGGGGTTCCTAAAAACAGAGCAAAGACAATGGCACTGACCTTTTCTTCATATTTTTTTTCTCATGTTTTCATGGTGTGGAGTGACAGTAGCTCAGTAACAAGCACCTACCTGAAGACAATAAAAGCTTAGAGAGACTTCCATTACTAGGGTGAAAGTATAAAAACCCACCCATCACCTTGAGTACAGGCAGATACAGTGGATTTCTTATTACCTTTTCAGCAACTTCCCATTATCCAACAGTCTCACGAGGCAAAGGAGAGTCTCACTTGAGTAAAAGACAGATAATGATGTGTGTACAGAGCACTTACTTGTGCATGTGCGCTTGTTTCAGTGCATGAAAGGCACCACACAAATTAAAGTCTCCATTAAAAGTGCAGCTCTTTTTCATCCTTATCCTTAGCTGATTTAGGAATCATCAACGTTCATGGTCCCCTGGATTCATTATCATCTTGCTATGATTAGGCCTGTTTCTGATACTGATAAGGCTGACCAAGGAACATTTTAACCTAGAAAAATGTCATCCTAATTTAAAGGAAAAGTTTGACTTTCTAGATAATTTTAGATAAGATAGTAAGTCTGATACTGTGTGTTTTCATGTGACTCTACATCACCGTGCAAATGTCTTGAGCTATCTATTATAGAACAAAGGCAGAAACATCCAAAACAAGAGTTTTGAATGTCCTTAAAGAAGCCCGGAGAACTATTCCTAAAGACTACTTAAATTACAAGAAAGCTGCCTCAGAGAGTTCAGGCTGTGCTAAAGAATAAAGGTGCTCATACCAAATATTGACTATCAAGCTTGTTAGAATGGTACCAACTTTGTTTTTGCCTTATATACTGTATTTCCATGTCTGATTGCACATGTTTCAATCATTCACTCTACTTATTTTCCATTTTCCTAGCAAAATATAAAGAAACGAGGGGTAGCTCAAGCCTTTTGCACAGTACTGCGCTTTCAGTCGGCTCAGCATAGGACTGATCGTTGTCATAAGATAAACTGCCGATTGAAGCCAGTGGCTGACTTTCTTTTACCTTTTCATAGAGCTAGCATCTGTGTCCCCATTTCCCCACATTTATGCTTAGCTAAATTAGTTTCTGACTGCTTTTGCTTATTAAAGAGCCTGACTCAGTCTTATCACAATTCAAGCAAGAAAGAAGCTTTAAAAAGAAAAATCTAACTATCCCTTTAAGATCTTTGCTCGAACTTGTACATTGCAACATGCTTCTTCAGAGTGGATAGCTGCACATCTCTGTGATGTTTGTGTAAAATTTCTTGACTGGTGCCAAATTTAAGGGGCCACAAGGTTTTTATTCCAATACAGGAAAATCTAAATCTGCAGTTTATTTCCTGCTGGCTCCAGATGAATATTGGCCCAGCAGACCAACGTGCGCGCACACACACACACACACACACACACACACACACACACATACACGGAGGAGAATACACACCAGCTAAGGCTTATTTCCAGATGGAATCAAAATGAGTATTCATTACACAGCAAACCACCCCTGCTCCCTCTCTCTGTGTTTGTGTGTGTGTTGGCAAAGTTTCCACAGCCAACAAGAGAAAATAATATTTTATTTGAGCTTTTACATGAGGGGAGAGTATGGTTTGGCCGTGATGATAATGTTCCGTGTCTAAGTGACCCCAAATTTAAAGCGGGAAGCTACTTTGACGTAACTGTGTCAGTTTACAAAACTGGCTGAACGAGCTGGTGTTGAATTGTGTCTCTTTAAAGGAACACTGAAATGAGTTCAGCTATGTTTGTTAGCATTGTTCAAGCTAAACTATTTTAAACTATTTTATCAAAAATTTTGACCTAAGACATTTTTGACTCGTCTTAAACTTGGACGCATATATTCACTGATCACTTTAATAGGTACATCTTGCTATTACCAGGCTGGACCCCCTTCTGCCTTCAGAACTGCTTCAATTCTTTGTACCAAAGATTCAAATCCGTGCTGCAAACATTCCTCAGAGATTTTGATCCATATTAACCGTATAGCATCACATAGTTGCTGCAGATTTGGTGGCTGTACATGCATGACGTAAGTTTCCTCTTCCACCACCTCCCAAAGGTGCTGTAGAAGTTTAAGATTTGGTGACTGTGGAGGTCATTTGAGTACAGTGAACTCATTGTCATGTTCAGCAGCATGAACCATTTATACAAGCCAGGATGGCTTGTATAAAGCCAGAATTTGGGTGAGTCTGTGTAAACTATAGCCACAGTTTCCTGTTCTTAGCTGACTAGAGTGGCACCCATGGTGGTCTTCCGCTGCTGTAGCCCATACTTCTAGGTTTAACGTGTTCAAAGGTGCTCTTCTGCATACCTTGTAACGAGTTGTAATGAGAGTGATTGTTTCCTTCCTATTAGCTTGAAGCAATCTGGCCATTTTCCTCTGACCTCTGGTATTCAAGGTTCTTTGGACCATTCTCTGTAAATCCTGCAGATGGTTTTATGGAAACTCCCAGTAGCTCAAATGTTTTTGAAAAAATCAGACCAGTCTGTCTGACACCAATAACCATGGCACGTCCATGGTCACTTACATCACCTTTCTTCTCTATTCGATGCTGAGTTTTAACTTCAGCAGGTCTACATCCCTAAATGCAGTGAGTTGCTGCCATATGATTGGCTCTACTTGTGTTAATGAGCAGCTGAACAGGTGCACCTAACAAAGCCTCCTTTGATCACAATATAGAGTTTCAAAATGTATCCTGTATGTCTGCATGTGTGTTTTGACAGTGACAAACCAAGTGTGTTTACCTCTATAGGTACGAGTATACCAGTCCTCATCGTCTCCATAGGCGTACTGTCCTGACCCTGGGGGGGTAAAAGAAAACAAGAAAAAGCAACTAATACAATGACGGGCTACGTCCATGTTAGGCAATGTTTGAAAGCTTTGTCCTGGGCTGACCTCACAGCAAAACAGCACCAAGAACAGGCTTAAAATATTGCTCAACTTCATCTGATCCAGATATCATGGGTAGGAGTAATCTGGATCCATTGGACAGAACACATGCAAAAGGAATAAATCCCAAAAGATGTTTTTGTTCCAGCTGGCTTGGAAAAATGAATCTGTTTAACACAGGGATTCACTCTGTGCTCCCCATTTTAAACATTCTATTACAAAACAGCTAAAGAGATACCCACCATAGCTATTGTGTCATATTTAACACTGACACTGATTACTGAGAAATGGCCAAAAGAAAGCTGAAATGTGGTGCAACATTGAGAGACACTCACAGACAAATCCGTGAAGAGCGAGGCGGATTCATTTAGCAAAGAGGG
>VUQJ01001015.1:19085-35461 GCA_015108635.1 Andinoacara biseriatus
CAGTAGCTGCCATTTCTCCTTCCTTTAACAAACGCTGTAAGAGCTAAAATGCTGCAAGTCATCTAGCATACACAAGCGCGCACACACAGACAAGCTTTGAGGTTTCAGCAGTCAGATCACACAGCATCAACTACACAGAGCAAACCCACATACTGAGTGAGTCAGATTTAGCTGTCTAATGGGAAAACTTAAGTGTCTGCTTCTTAATGGGGCGAGGGAGGGAGGAAGAGAAAGTTATGGAAAACTAATTACAGGTGTGTGTGCTCTAGCATTAACGAGAACATTGGTTAGAGCCACACACACCGGCAAAGCTATCAGCTCAGCAAAGGAATCTGCAACAACTGCAAGCAAACAGGATACGATGATTTACACTGTGAAGTGACAGGCTTGCATAATCCTTAATGTTTTTCCTGATTTTTATGGTTACATTTATGTTTACTTACATGCAGGACTCATGCATTTTCCTAGCTTTCTCTAAGGTTTGTAGGAGTTTGTACAAAAAAAATCATCACTGTTTTTGTTTTTCACTTTTACTACAAAGTAATGCAACAAGAAGGAGCACTTACAGTGAGTGACTGTGAGAAACCACTTGCACTTTGCATAACAAGAAATCTGCTAATTGCATAATGGAAAGGGGACAATTATTCACAAACTTCTTTATTAAAACAGCTTTTCTTTGTTTTTCCTCCACTGTAAGTGGGAGGGGCACCCGTTATTAGAAAATTAGGTGCTCAGAGATTGTTTGTGTTGTTGAAAACTCCCTGAGCAGTTCAATGGCGACTGCATTGCTCAGAGAAACTACAAAAAACTCAAGAACTACATTTTAGACTCTACAGGCCTCACTTAGCATGTTAAATATTGAAGTCCATGGCAGTACAACTGGAGACACACTGAACAAGTATGGTTTGTTTGGAAGGGATGCCAGGAGAAAGTCTCATCTCTCCATAAAGAATATGGCAGAACCGCTTAGGTTTACAAAATTGTATCTGAACAAACCACAAGACTTCTGGAACAATGTCCTTAGGAGCTGGGTACCATACAGTCATTGATTCAACTAGGAACTCCTCTGTATACCAAAGTGTTCTAGAGTCAAATGTGAGGCCATCTGTCAAACAGATAAAGCTTGGCTGAAACTGAGTCATGCAACAGGACAATGGTCCCAAGCACAGCAGCAAATCTACAACAGAATGAGTCAAAAAGAAAAGGAGAAGGGGTTGCAATGAGCCAGTCAAAATTTAGACATCAACCTGGCTAAAATGCTGTGGCCAGACCTTATGAGAGCCGAGCATAAACAAATACCCACACTCTTCACTGAACTGAAGCAGTGTTGTGAAGAAGAGTGGGCCAAAATTCCTCCACAATGATGTGAGAGACTAATAAAAGTCCTGCATAAAATGAGTACTTGTTCCAGCAGAAATTGAGACTCATCAAACCAGATAACATTTTTCCAAAACTTTTCTTGTCCAATTTTGGTGAACCTGTGCAAATTGTAGCCTCGTTTTTTTTTGTGCTCAGACCAGCCTGTCTGGCACCAACAACTATGCCACACAGCACACAGCAGTGGGATTGCATCCCATTCTTCAACCAGCATTTGTCGGCCAGCGTGGTTGTGTTGGTCACTCTGGCATGAACAGCACGCCCAAGCTCATCCCACAATTGTTCAGTGGGGTTCAGGTCAGGACTGCAGGTGGTCCTCTCCCCTCCCAGATTCTGGAGGTAGTCTCTGATAAACCTGCTCTGTGGGGGTGAGCGTAGTCATCTTGGAGGATCGAGTTTGGTCCCAGATTGTGGAGATATGGGATTGCCAGTGGTTGCAGAATCTCATCTGGACATCTCCCTGCATTGAGATTACTTCCAATGATGACAAGCCTGACTGTCAGCACCTGGGGTACCAGAAGCTCCAAACAAGAGTCAATAGCAGAATAAGCTGCTTGGAAGATCTGGCAAGTTTTTCATTGGCACAACCCACATACTGAACTGTGCTGCTCAAACTCACAAATGCATTTTCCTTACAAATGTAGATAGATAGATAGATAGATAAACTCAGCAGCCATTTTGACATGAAATAGGAGGCAAACACAAGTGTTACTAATTACATTAAAACAATCTCTGTAACTAAATAGGACACTGACTTAAATAATGTTAGCAGTAACACAGGTGTTTCCCTGCTGCTTCATGTCAAAATGGCTGCTGACAACGCTTCATTCGTTTGAATAAAAGTTACTCTGTGTTACTTACACTGAAAACGATTACCAAACTTCCTTTGGGTGCCCAGATCCTCAACAAAGTTTGTGCATTTTCGCATAAGGGTCCTTCCTCTGTGGGGCATGCAAAGCTGAGAGGTTCTGTTTTGGCTTCCCACACACAAAAACAGCCTTGAATAAAATAATAATCCTCATCTTCTGGACTTTCTAAAGTTACTGCATTGCATTAAACAGATTCGGAGATTAAAGAGTCACTTTGTGAGCTTTGTTTTACTTTATTTTGTCTATTTAACTGAGCTGCTTTGTGTCATTTTATTTTCCTGTGCTAGACTTCATTTAATCTATTTTGTTATAATTTGTGTTTAATGTTTTGGCAGCTGTAACGCTGTGTGTTGCCTAAATGTGTGTGTGATGAATGCAGGTGTTTGGTCACTGTGCCAAAATGCATGTATCTTCCTAGTCTGAAAAGCGACGATACAAGTGCCTTAAACCTGTATTCTTTCCTGTAGTCACCAGGGGGCGGTAGCTGTAGTTGCAAAAATGCTTCCAGTCCTACAGAAGTTTGTGGGGACCCTGATCTCTGTAAAGACTTTTCTGCTGTGTTTATGGGCTCAGTCACTCATTTTTGGGTCATACTGAATTACAAATAAACTTAATTTTGTAAATCTCTGTCATTCTGTTTCAGAAATGAGGATTATCCAGAATATGTTCATAGGCTGATGATTTGTAATTGGCTAGTCATCAGCAAGTGAGCGTGTAGCTCACCTGTTCACCACAACTGCCAAAAAAAAAAAGAGTTTCATGTATTACTTTCCTACCTTGCTGTTACTCAGGATGTGTTACAGTGTTTCTCATTCACCCACTCAGAAACACTCACTCACACCGAGGTAGTTTACCTGCCATCAGGAGCCACCTTGGTTTAAGAACAGCCTTGGAATAAAGGACACCTCAAAAAGCTAAGTGTCCTTTCAGCTGTATACAACTGCAGGTGGCTAAAAAAAAATTGGATCGGAATCGGATATAAAAATCCACGATGGATGATAATCTTACCACCAGGAGAGATACAACATAAATCTCAATCAAGCCAATCAATATCCACTCCCCAAAGTCAATTATTAATCTCTGTATAATTAAACAAGAAGAAGTGCTGCTGTGCCGCAGCCGCACAGGCCTGCAGTGAAATACATCCATAAGGGGAAAAAAATCTTCCCAATGTCTGAAAATGTTTTTCTTCTAACACACATGTAACTTATTCATCCACTTTGTTTACAGCCTGCAGAAACTAATTTGGGTCTTGGCTCACTAAGAAACAAAAGATAGAACTGAATATTCAAGCTTGGATCTTGAGCTTCAGAGAACCAATAACTTTTTCTTATATTGATTCCTTTTGGAGTAGACATTTTTTTATCTTTAGACAATCAAGCAGCCGTGAATGAACGATGGAGGGCACACAAGGACGCTCAGAGCAGTGTGAACGCCTCTCCCATGATTGATGTCTCCATCTGCAGCTCTAAACAGCTGCTGCTATCTTTCTCACCTATGGGTGGGGCAGGTTTGATTGGATCTGAAAGTGCTGCTCGATATAATGGACTGGGTCTGCTTTGTGCCTGTTGATAAGACAGCTCTGCATTCAAACAAGTTCAAAACAGGACTTCAGCGATCTGACAGTTTCCTTCATTCATATTCAATGAGTCTGTCAACGCGATGAGGAGGGGATCGCCAGCCAGCATCATCTTCCTGTCCATCTCTCTACTTCAAAGGAGTTCTCGGCAAGGACTCGTTCAAAGCGTTAATAGTGCAGGAACTGCAGGAGCTTGCCTTCCTGACAAACCTCTGGGAGTGAATATGCTTTAAATTACAGAGCCTGATTCTCCAATTAGCTGTTCTCTGCGGGCCTGTAATACAAACTGTCATTATGTGGATGAAGCTTTTTCCCCTGTAAATGTTGAAACAAGGCTGTAGGCTACCAGAGAAGAAAGCAGAAAAGAAAACGCACCGTCGTTTCTTTACGCTACAATTAGACTTACATAATTCCCTTTTTGTGCACTAAAGACTTCTGTCTCATTTATACTGACACAGCTGCTGTTGCTTTCCCTGTCACATCAGCGGTTTCTGACCCTGAGGAGTAAACGCCTCCTGGTTTCATCTCCATTACCTCACAGAAAGGTACTGTACAATGTTACATCCTGCAGCTCACCACAGTGAGTAAATACTTACTGTGGAAACTAAACTTGCTTAAATGTTCTTAACTAATCGCGTCTTTATTAAGAAATCATTTCTGAGAGTTTTTGATGCATCCGGTTCATGTGTTTCATGCAATGACTATTACTGATTCCCAGTAAAACTTCTGTAGATACTAGCCGAGCAGCATGAAGCACTTCATCACCTGAGAGACACAAAATGAGTCCGAGCTGTTGGCAGCTGAGGTGTTTGATTCATTTAGGCGGTGTGCAGCAGATTCACCACTAGAAACCAATCATTTCACACCAGTTCTTTATTTAGCATTTATTTTTCCATTCCTACAACAGAGCCAATCAATATTTCTGTATCAACAATGGATCAAACCGACCCCAGGAAGGATAGTGAATATGAACAGAGATCTGGGGAACAGTGCAGTTCCCCTTTGTTTTTTAGCATTGTAACTCACCGTTTTCTTTCTAACAGGTCCTAATTTTGTCAACATGTTCAGAAGCAGGCAGCTAGTTGCAAAGACATATTTGATCAGCACAACACCTTTAACGGGACCTGCAGTATACTGCTCATTTTTTTCAATTCCATGTTTTTATTTTTCAATTGAACTTCAAAACTTTACATGGTTCACAGTGCAAAACAATCCTCATTTATCTTATACTGACCATCGCTGCAGCCCCTCAGTTCATCCACTGTCTCAGACAAGCTGTTTTAACCACCTGTTGTCCCTCACAAACAGCAGAGCCTGAGCAATATGAATTTTTTAAGATTAATACCAGTATCTGGTGATTTCTGGTGAACCCCTGGTAATCACTGAGCGCTAGGGAAATTTGTGTATTCCAACAACTAGTTTGTGAGTGGTTGCTGGCAGTCGCGAGCATGAAATTGGTAATAAAGTGGTTGCATGGAAGATGCCAACTTGTCTGCAAATGCTTGCAAACTATTTGCAAACTGGTAGTGAAACTGTGAAAAGTGCAACGCAAACTAGAAACAGAAACCATCCGCCTTCAGAGTAAAAGTGGCGCCATTTGAAATCTCCTTGTTGCAGTGCTAAGGCACTACTTTTACTTTGAAAGTGAACGTTCTCCTTTTCTTACCATTTGGTGAGTAGTTTGTGTTGGCAGACAAATTGGCATTTTCCATGCAAACTACAGTGACTACCGCAATCTGCTAGTGACCAAAGCAATCATGAAGAGGTTTTTGGTGCAGCAACCAATTTCACCTAGTGACAGTCAGCAACTACCAGCAATCACTCAGGAAATAGACATTTTTCTCTTGTGACCGGAGGTTGCAGAGGTTGCTGGTCGCTAGGTCTGTGATTGATGCCTTACATTTACCAAGTCAGGCAAAATAAATAAATAAATAAAAAATGTCCAAAAGAATTTTCTTTTCTTTTTGATGGATAAGTAAATATGTAACTGTCTCATGCTGCTTGTTAACTTTATGAATAATTTGTAAATGTGCAGTTCACTCTATCATAGCCTCAGCGATGGCAGTATTTTTCAGCCAGTCCCCCCAGTTTGGTTTAGATTTGAGCATTTGTATAAGTGTTGGATGATTTTTCATTTAACATTTATGAGCCACAAGTGAACAGTTTCCTAAACCCTGAGGTTTGCTTCTAGCCGCTTTCACTTAGAACTACACGTAAACACCTCTGTTAATACTTCAATCAAGTAAAGCTTAAGAACAGTGACAAATTCTTAGCTACACATTAACTAAACAGGCACTTGCAAAGTGCATCCTTCACCAAGGTCAATGTACCTTTATTGCAATGAAGAAAGTAACCCAGAACCACCCCCAGCTCAAATGGTGTGGATCTGGGGTGCAGTGATAAATTTAAGAAAATTCAGCTTGGTAGACAAAGGGCACTGAAAACATACCTACAGCATGTTTCAGCTCTCACACAGTAATTAATAGATAGTTCCTGGTTTGTTCCTTGTGCATTGCTTTGTAATTACGCAGGCTGCTTTCAAACAGACTTCCTCGATGATGGTACTTGCTGGCATTTCCTCAAGCTACTCCCTTCATGAGGAGTATGACCCATATCCGTAAAACATACACTCATGGAAAATTTGATCAGGCTTTTTTGAATACTTCCTCTAAATGGATTTCAGCATAAGAACAGATGTAAGCCTCAGGAGAGATGGGAGACTCAGTAACTACACCAAGTAAAAAAAGTGCCCAAAGGGAGCAACAAGAACTGCATATCTCAAGAATGTGACTCTGGTGCACTGCCACCCAATGTTAGGCATGCTCAGCTAATAAAAGGGCTTACTAACCACCAGAACAAATACAAACAGAGTCCTGTAAAATAAACTCATAATGCACAGATACACACACACACACACACACACACACAGACACACTAAGTGCAAACCAGAGTGCTGACTGTCAGCTCAACAAGGAGTTTTGAGTGTGGCGGTGTAAATCTGCTCCACAGCTTGTGTTCAAGTTGCAGCCTGTATAATCATACAGCAGCGGTGAGCCACTCTCAACCCATCTGCAGGCACACAGCCACTGCACACGCTCACAAACTGGAACACACATACAATACTCCATCCAAACCTGAGCTTTGAAGTCATTTTAGCTTCTAGCTGCAGGCTCTGTGTTTCTTATGCTGGATACTACACTACACCAGTGATTACCTGCGTTATGGAGTGACTCTTTTATGAGAAACTGTCTACTTTCATTCAGCCGAATGATTTTCTATGAACGCAGAGTGACAGAAAACTTAACAAAGGGAGTAAATTCTCAGTGGAACTAGAGTGCATTTGGGATTCAACATCAGGGCAGAAACTCATTAATAATGCACTGTAAATAACTCCAGACAGACCCAAAGCCAAAAGATGTGAAGGTCCTTTGTTCAGTTTAATTCAAAGCTCTGAAGAATGGGGGCATTATAGCCTCTTAGCACAGAATAAATGATTGGGAAGTGGAGGCATGGAGAAGTGAAAATTAAACTTACGGCGCAAATCAGCTGCGGGCCTTTCATTAGCGCCACAGAGCGATCTCTGCACAGAGAAAGGTCCCCCACATGCACACTGCACTCCCCCCGCTCTCCACCCCCTCCACGTAAACACAGCCGCGGTTCACCAAACAGCAGCGGGCAGGACATGAGACCTCAAACTCGGTTCAACTCAAAGTCATCTCTCAGCACAAAGCGTATAATCTAACTGGAGCCCGACACCCCACAGTCGGTCCCCACTGGACTCTCTCAAGATAAACTGCTCTAATATTTGATCTTTCTTCCTCTCAGCACGGTTAAAAACGCCCAGGAGATGAATGAGGGGCTGTAAGTTGCTGTTTACCTTCATACCCGGAGCAGAAGCAGAGCTGGACAAACAGGAGCACCAGCGGCCACATGTCCATGTCGGGACGCGGGACGGACGCTCTTTAACATGTGAAGCAGAGCTTGCAGTGCATTCCAGCTTTCCAAAGGCCCGCCTCTTGCTCCAGAAACAAGGGAGGATTCTCTTCATACAGGCAGGCCCGACCACCGGCGTGAGGGAGCCAGACAGACTGAGTCAGGCTCTAGGGTAAACTGTGACCCAAGTGGATAAAATCAACCCATTTGTATTAAGTTTTTAAGTCTGATATACCTTGTATATTTGAGTCAACTATACTGTGCATTTTTTTTAATCTAGCTATAAAATAGATGAAAACCAATGTATTTTACAGATATGTTTATTTGTCCCCGTAGGGAAATTTAATTGGAGCTTTTCTACACAACAACATGAAACAAAGCAGATCAACATAAAACAATACAATAAATGCCAACTCTTTGATTGCACCTCAGGGATGTTTTGGCCTGACCAGCTTGACAACTAATGTGTTTTCCATTTTTAGAAAGATGATGAATAAACGAATAAAAGACAGTTTAGACAGTTATAAAGTGCTAAGGTGGTGGCTAAGTTCTTTTTCAAGACTGTAGGAAGCCCTGCACAATATCTAAGTCACAATTCTTTTGGTCCACTCATCTAATCATGTAACCTGTGCATCACCTGTCCGCATGTCTGCATCTGCACGTTGTGAAAAGTATTGTGCTTCAGTGCAATATTGAGCTCCATCAGGTGCATATTTAATAGTTTTGCAACTCCACTGCATCTCAGAAAAGTAAGTACTTTTCAAGATAAAGATCAAAAAGTGCTTCACAACTAAATGCTAAAAACACACAGACAATAAAAGATACCTAAAAGCAAGTTTGAAAAGATGAGTTTTTTTTTTTTAAAGAGACCACTGAGATCTCAGGCTGAGTGGGAGAGAGAGAGTTCCAGAGTCTGGGGGCCAGTGTTGCAAAAGCACTTTGTACAGAGCTTCAGCAGGTTTTAGATTTCATCCCCGTTTAAAACCACATGAACACTTTTTGATTAGAATTTGATTAGTCCCTGGTGCCTAATTTTGCTTTTCTAAAAGGACAAGTATCAACCAGTTCTACAACCAGTTTGTAATTCCAACAAATTTTATTTTTTCCAAAAGGAAAATTCATAACTCTTCAGAATACTCATAGTTGTTCTTGCTTCAAGCTACAGGAAAATTCATAAGACAGCCTCGTTAAGCAAGTTGGTTTAAATTAAAAACAAAAAGTAGCCTTACAGCTACAAAAGATTTCTTCTGGTTTCACACACACCATCCAACAAGCTTTTATTACAGTGTGAATACTTTAATTTAGCACATTTTATTAAAGTGCTTTTACATACATTTGTGTACATTTACTTTAATTTTAGTTTCAAATAATAAGGTCAGCATTTTTGTAAGTAATCCAAGTAACCCAAAAGTTCAGGCTTCAGGCTGAGACTGAAACTCTGTTTCCTACTTTTGACTCTCTGTGGTGTCAGTGAGTGCAGTTTAATATGGTCATCTCAAACACACAGCCCTGACTGCACAGTATCCCCACCCACCTGCTGTTTAAAAGAGGCAACCAATCAGAAGAAACTTTAGCTTAACGAGAGAGTGGATCATATTGTAGAACTACTCTTGAGTAAATATTGGAGCTGTACCACTTTATCAAGCGCTACTATTTCTCAAGGCAAAGAAATGCCAAACTGAATGCAGAAACAACAAGAGCTGAAGGCAGCTGCACTAAAGGCCTAGTGGAGCATTTGGTGATGTTCATGGGCTCTAGACTTCAGGCAGTCAGTGACTGCAAAAAATCTTCACATAAGCTTTAAAAATTATCCTTATATTTAAGATTGTTAGTTTGTCCAATTACTTTTAACCCTCTGAAAGTGTGTGACTGTTTATAAAAATGTCTGCAATTCCTAAACAATTATTGCAACATTTTTTGTTAAACTCCTTGAATTAAAGCTGAAAATTTGCAAGTCAACCACATCTTCATTGTTTGATTTTAAATCCACTGTGGCAGTGTAAAAATATTATTAGTACGTTGAACCCCTGTTAATATAAAAATGTATAACTGTAAATTAGTATTGATGTATAATATTGTGCCGGTTTTCTCCGCTGTGCCGCCTTTTAGAAACTGAAATATTCTCCCACAGAGAGCTCGTTTCTTTCTTGTCCCCTTAATGAGTCACATTCTGTCATAGTGGCTGAAAGTAATATCACATAAACAATGACTCCTTACAGCAACACAACTCAGCACTTTGCAATGTTAGCTGTGTTTGACAAATCAAAATGTGTGCTGTGAACTAGCTCTGTTTACCTGATGGAGTGCCCTAAACTATATACCTTCCACTATCAGCAACTACCTTCCACATTTATATTATTATCTGTATATATGTGTACATGTGTATATATTTCAAAATGATCTTTGTTTTTTTTGTGTGTTTTAGTTTTAATTTATTTAAATTATTAGGGTCTTATTCTTTCTTTCTATAAACGGATGCTGCTGTAACAATAGAAATTTTCCTCTGGGATCAATAAAGTGTTCTGATTCTGATATAAACCTTTATGCAGAGCTCCTCTGCGCTTTCATCACCACTGAAAAGCTGCAGAAGCAGTGGAACACGGAAGCATGGACACAAGTTTGCTCCCCATTTCAGTTTCCTAATGATGAACATTTTAAAAGTCAAGCTGGATCCAAGTTGTTTCCTAGCAACAATACTCTGATAAGATGTTCTATAGTAACCATGTCATGAACCCTGTCTTTAGTGTTTTGTCTCCTATAGCTGACACAGGAACTGTTTTTGTAGTAAGTTTTTTGCACGCTCTGACTTGATGTTTACTTGACAGTCTCCTACAGCTGAAGATCACTCTGTTTCATAACACGTAAGCACACGAACTGTTGAAAAGCTGAAAGTAAAGAGCTGCTGGAAGACTAATTGGTGTTTAATTTTCTGTCTCCACAAGCGTGTGTAGTGTAGTGTAAGGGGCGAGTCCACACATGAAGGTGTTGAAGTGCTCCTTGTCTTGGGACGGGGAATGGGAAAGGGGGTGTGTGTGGTGAAGCAACTGCGAGAGGATCTCCTGAGCTGTAATTACTTGTGGGTTCAGCTGACCGTTACGCCTGCTTGGGCTGCAGCACTCCTCTCAGGTTCAGGTGGGGAAGCAGTAAACAGACTCCATCTTGGCTTTGGATGATCAGTGTGATGCTTCAATGTGCTGGTTACTTGCCAGTAATTTTGTAACAGGACTGTTTTACTTCAATGGGGAAATCAAACTCATCACAGGCCATAATTTAGGACAATTTTAGGGGAAAAGCAAAGGTTACATAAATTTTACACGTCTTTTACATGATTTACAGTTGTGGTCAGACTTTTCCGCTCACTCATCACGGGCATGATGGTAATTTTGGCCTTTTAAATAATCTTTGAACTGTTCTTGTTCCAGGGTGGAACGATTGTACAGCATACATCATACAAGAATTGTGAGCACAAGTTTGAATTTATTTTGGGTTTTCTCTAATCTACACAGGGTCAAAAGCATACATACAGGCTTCTGACCACAACTGTATGTTTTCTGCAGATGAGGCAACATATACAAATAACTTGAGTTGTTTCAGACTCTCACGTCTCATTTTCGGTTGCAGCAGGCAGCAGTTTTCAATGAAAGTGCTCTTAAAACTCAGTGTAAACACCCGGTTCAGCATCGGATAGACAAATACAGCTGGTGAACATAGTGGAGCATTTAGCAGTTGAGCAGAGTTTCAGAGCAGAGTCTCTCATGCGTTTGAAGAGCTTAAAAAAGATATAAATATGTGTGCACATTAAACTTAAGCCCAAATTAATGATGTTATTGTTGTCTTAAAAACAACTTTGATTCTTTTGAAGGCACAGAGCCGAACACTGAACTGTTTTCTCAATCATGCCATACAATAAGCTACTGAACATATTGTCATCAACACAAACTTCAAGTTTTCTCCTATTCCCGTGTGACATGACAGGTTTCATTACATCACTGTGTAGGGCTGCAGACCTAATCTTTGAACTTGTTTTAATAAACATCATATATTATAAAATAACTGGTTCAAATAACTCGTAAAAATAGCTGTAATCAGTATTTTATATTGACATCAGAACGGTTTAGAATATTCATTAGAAAATTATTCAATACAGGCTCTATAATTAAGACACAAAATATACTGTTTAGTGTTAAGACAATATGATAAAATTACATACCTTCACAGACACTTTATTAGGTACACCTTGCTAATACTGAGTTGGACCCACTTTTATCTTCAGAACTGCTTTAATTCTTTGTTACATACATTCAACAAGGTGCTGGAAACATTCCTCTGATATTTTGGTCCATATCGACATTATAGCATCAGAACGTTGCTGCACACAGCTACAGATCAGCGCATCTCCACTTCCACCACTTCCTAAAGGTGTTCTATTAGATTGAGATCTGGTGACTCTGGAGGCCGTTTGATTACACTCTCATGTTCATGAAACCAGTTTGAGATGATTTGAGCTTTGTGACAATGAACGTTATCCTGCCGGAAGCAGCCATCAGAAGATGGGTACACTGTGGTCATAAATGGATGGTAAACAACGGTACTCAGAAAGGCTGTGCTGTTTAAAGCATGGTCAGCTGGTAATAAGGGACCTAAAGTGTGGCAAGAAAATATCCCCCACACCACCACTGATACAAGGCAGGACAGATCCATGCTTTCATGTAGTTTATGCCAAATTCTGACTTCCATCCAAATGTCACAGCAGAACTCAAGACTGATCAGACCAATCAGTTGCGGCTGATTAGTTATTTGAGTTAATGAGCAATTGAAGAGGTGTACCTCATAAAGAGGCTGGTGAGTATGGCAGCATAATTAGATACAATGGTATTTTATTTATAAATATTAATGTTACTCTCGTGCAAATAAGCAGCATTTCCATGTCAAGTTTATGTGTTCACATTTTGGCTTCAGTACCCTCCAGCTAAAGTTTTAAGTCAATTCCACATACATCACTTTAGCTGTTCTCCACAGAGCACTAGTTCCACTAGTTCCAGAAAAAAACTGGAGTGCAGCATGAATGGGCTTGACTCCCTCAGACAGAGTGAAGGATAACATGTTTTCAGTGTAGCGTATAAAAGATGCTCACATGTAGCTGACACTTTGGGTGGGTGTGGCTCACTGTGCGAGCGGTCACTGCAGGTCCAGGTACTGAGGCAGAATGTCGTTCCAGAACTGCTGAGAGCCATCAGCTTTCTTCTCCCCTGCAGCCCTCTGCTTCGTCCTCGGTGCTGGTTTGGGTGCTTCTCTCTCTTTGCTTTTTCTGTCAGGGGGCAGCTTCTGTCTGTCCTCTTTTTTTCTTTTTGTTGATTTGGCTTGTTCCTCCTCCTCTTCCTCCTCCTCCTCTTCTTCCTCCTCCTCTTCATTTTCCTCTTCCTCCTCCTCCTCTTCATTTTCCTCTTCCTCTTCATCTTCCTCTTCCTCTTCATTTTCCTCTTCCTCATTTTCATCTCCTTCTACCTCTTCTGCTGCCTCTTCCTCACTCTCATTTCTGTTTTCCTGACTCTTATCTTCCCTTTCTTCTTCTTCATCACCCTCTTCCTCACTATCCTCATCTTCATCATCGGTTTCCTCATCTTCACCCATGTTGCTGTCAGTTTCTTCCACTTTCCTTTCTTTTCTTAGCCTCGTCTCTTTTTTCTGTTCTTCCTCTTCTTCACCATCCTCTTCATCCTCATCCTCCTCTTCATCACTCTCTAATAGAACCTTTTTAGCAGCCTGCATACTTTTATTTTTTTGTTTTGGTTTCTCCTCTTCCTCACTTTCATTCTCTTCCTCAGCTTCTTTTTCCTCCTCCTCCTCCTCCTCTTCCACATCTTCAGCCTCTTTTTCCTCCTCCACTGAGCCCTCCTCCTCTTCTTCCATATCTTTTTCTTCATCCCCTGTATCCTCCTCCTTCTCTTCCTCTTCTTCAGACTCCTCCTCAGCATCTCCCTCCCCTTTCTCACTATCTTCTTTGTTTTCATCCTCTGCAGCATCTGTCTCCGCTTTCCCGTCACCTAGGGACTCTTCTTCCCTTTCCTCACCTTCTTCCTCCTCTTCATCACTTTTTTCATCTTGATTTTCTGCTTCATCAGCCTCACTACCTTCCTCTTCACCCTCATCACTATCTTGCTCTCCTTCACTCTTATCTGTCACTTTGTCTTCTTCTGAGTCTTTCTCCTCATCCTCACTTTCTGTGGAGCCTTGATCTTTTTGTTCCTCAGTTTCGCCATCTTCATCTTCAGCATCATCATCATCTTCTTCTTCAGCAGTTTTTGTAGACTCTGTGGTGTAACCTTCCACTCCATCCTCCTCCCCCTCTTGGCTCCTGCTGTCATTGCTCTCTGATTCACCACCACTTTTCTCTTCTTCATTTTCACTCACCTCACTCTCTTCATTGCTGGACTCTTCATTTTCACCTTCCTCCTCCTCTGCTGCTTCACTTACATCGGAGTCACTCAATCCTTCACCTCTTTTCTTACTGCTTTCCTCTTCCTCACCTTCAGCTTCTGCAGAATTAGTTTTATCACTTCCTTCATCTTCATCACTGCTGGAGCTTGTTTTCTCCTCAACCTCTTCTTCCTCAGATACATTATCTTTCTCTTCCTTACTTTCTCCAGAATTACTCTCCTCTCCAGCCTCTTTGTCACTACCACTTTCACTTTCCTCCCTTTTATCTTTGCTTTCCAATTCACTTCCAGTCTCTCCATCTTCATCCTCATTCTTTTCCTCATCCTCAGTATCTGATTTGTCTCCCTTGTTATCCTCATCCTCTTTAGAAGCCTTGTAGGATTTTTCATCCTCACCTTCCTCTCTGTGTTCCTCTTGTGAATCTTCCATGTCTTCACATCTGGTCTGCTCAGACGGGCCCATTTTCGCCACCTCCTGTTCTGATGGATCTCGACTGCTGTCATTATTTTCTCCTTCTTGGGTTGTGTTTACGGATTCTGATGGAACACCAACTTGAGTATCTGACTTCACGCTGTCCTCCATTTCATTTGTGAAGGAAAAATGTGACAATGTGGAAGAGAAGGACGGCTCCATAACTGCACTCTGCTTTGTGACTTGTCTCACTTTACTGACTGTTTCAGACAGCGTAGAAATTGCTTTGTCACTGTCAGACTGGACACTTGTCACTGCCTCACTAAGGACCTCAATAGCTGCACCCGCCATCCCAACAGCTGGAAGAAGAGATGCAGCATTACTGAGAATTTCCCCCCACTTTGGTTTTTCCTCATTCAGACTGCGGGTGTCCTCTCCGTCTGTTTCAGGGACAAACAAATCCACACCAACAGGTTCAGAGCCTTGCAGGGGCTTTGCACCACTGAGAGAATCCACCTCTGGGCTTTGAGGGGAAATTGGTGTATCCTGCTGTGATGACAACAGCCTGGAAGCTTCAGTCTTCTTACTCTGTGGTTTAGCCTTCATTTTATTTCCAGAGTCAACATCCCCCTCATCTTTAACTTTGATTGCCTCGTCCTCGTCCTCGCCTCCTCCTTTTGTTTTTGTCCTCTGTTCAGTGTCTGATTCTTTTGCCTCCTTTTTGTTCTTCACTTTCGGTAATTTCTGCTTATCCGCAGTCCCACCTTTCATCTTCTGAGAGGCATTCCTGGCACAATTTAACTCATTTTCCTCACCTTTTTCTTTGCTTTCACCTTCAATGAGAGGATTTTCTGCACATTTACTTTGATCTTTGACTGGTGTTGGTTTAAGCTCTTGTGATTTCCCCTTAACTTTCAAAGATGTACTTTCTGAGAGAGATTTCTTAGTTTCAGCCTTTAAAGGTGTAGCAAAAGATGTGTTCTCTTCTTGCACTTCTGGTGATTTAGTGTCCGCTGCTGTACTCTTACCCTTTCCTTGTACAGATTTAACCTTGTGCTGATCTTTTGTTAGCGTTGATTTGACTCGCTGCGTCCCCTGATGCACCATTTCAACAAGTTTGACGTCAGTACTTCTACTCTGGATTGTTGCATTTTCTGTGGATGCTGGACTGGCCGTTTGATTTGCTTTACTAACCTTAATAGAAGGAGATTTCACATCTATAGCAGATGATTTCTTTGCCTTGCTTTTCGGGGTCCTTGTCAAGCCTTTCTTCAAAGAGCTGTTATCCTCTTTATCTGGTTTATTACTCTCTTTCAAATTCTTAGTTTTCTTTGCCATGTCCTTCACTTCAGTCAGTCTCATCTGTGCGTCTGTCTGTTGTGTTTTGGGGCTATATTCTGACAGCTTCCTCTTATCGTGCTTTGGTGATTTAAAATAGGGGAGCTTCTTTTGAGCTTGCCTCTTTTCTGGAGTTTTGATGTTGCTGTACTCTGTGGTAATGTTTTCTTTGCCTTTAGAAGTCACTTTGTGGTTTTTCTTTGTGCTCTTCAGTGGAGACACTTCTGTCTTTAAGGCGCTTGGACGCTTCAGAAGTTCTGTGGGTAAAGCCTTATGGGATTTCTGGTCAGTCTTCTCATTGGTCTGGATCCGCTGTGCAAATGCCTCTGCCTCTTTTGCTGCTTGTTTAAAAGCTCTGCCCTTTTTCTTTTCCTGTAACAAATCACATAAGGATTTAGTAAGATATTTAAAAAAAGAAAATGAAAACAGCA
>VUQJ01001015.1:38222-54593 GCA_015108635.1 Andinoacara biseriatus
AAACATCAAATTCAATTTTATATTTTGATTCAGTGTTTTACCAAGTGAACTATTTCTACACACACACACACGCACACACGTATACAGTGCATATGCTGATGTATGCACATTTCCTGGAAAAGTCAGAGTGTTCTACGTAGCTGCTTCCTACCCTGGAGTGCATTTAATCCAAACCAGAAAGAAGAAGCCAGAAGAGGAAAATAACACGCATCTGACTCTATGTTTAAGACTCTGTGGACTATACTGTATTTATCTGCTCTATCAAAGAGAAACTATTGCATAATGAGACAGCAAAAATAACTTCTCTCACCATATATGCTGAAATGACAGAGTCAGCTTGTTTCTCTTTCACATCTTCAGTGATTATTTGTCTCTTAACGTTTTCTGAAACAGACAAGATTTGGTTAAACAGCTGCCCACTCCAGCATCAGCTAAATGTGATATTTATTGGCACTTGTTAAAATCATAGGGTTCAAGTACCTGTTTGGGTTGAGGCAGGATGTTCTTCCTCATGTAGATTTTTACTGGAAGCATGACTGGGGGGTCTAGCCACGGTGTAGGCTTCTTTCGGTGGCACAGGAGACGACGGTTTGTCACTTAAGGCATTCGGAGCGGCTGCTGCTCGGTTTAGTCTAGGTTTTGCAGCCTTTTTAGTAGCTACAGGACTGTTTGTGTTTAATTTGGCTATAGACTTTGGTGATACCAAGGGAGAAGGGACATCTTTATACTTAGATTTAGAGGAAACGGGGGTGGAGGCTTTACTCTGAATTGAGTATGACGATTGTGAATGTGGGCTTGGTGCCTTAGAGGTTAACAATGGGCTCTGAGGGGATATGGACCGAGATCTGGGGGAGAGACGTGGGCTTGCTGTTGCTGCTGATTTTGCTTTGGGGGATGATGAAGGGGTAGTAGCATCCTTTGAAAGTGTTTTCAGAGTTAGGGCATTTCTGGATGTTTGCAAAGATGTGTTGAGAAAGTCAGAGTTAAGATGCGGGAGGTTCTGAAACATCTTCCCAAACTGCTCCACAGAACTCTCCTGAAAAATAGGACATGAGATTCTTGAGTTAAAGGTTTGAAATGCATCTACAGAGCTTCATCAACTAGTTGAACAACTGGAGACTGGTGCAACACTGCCCCCTATTGATGTTATACAGTTGTTACAATTCTCAAAAGAACCAAGAACCTTTGCCAGGATTTCTCGGAGCTCAGTTTAAAATATTTAAAGAAGTTTGAATACTGCGAAAACAGTTTAATACCTGTGTCATCGTTGTAGTAGTCAAGTAAAAAAAAATATGAGAAAGAACCAGAGGGAACTACATACACGTCATCTATCTCACTAGTATGTAAAGAGGTTTCTAATCATATTCAGTGCTGTGGGAAAATATTTGCCCCTGGTTTATTTTTATGTATATTTGTCACACTTACATGTTTCAGATCAAACAAATTTTAATATTAGACAAAGAAATGCCATTTTTAAATCATGATTTTATGTATTAAGGGGGAAAAAACTATCCAAACCTACCCGGCTATGCGTGAACATGACAAATTAACTGTGATTAACCAAAGTTTTTGGAAAGCTGAGTTCAGTTTCACTAGCTACACCAAGGCCTGATTACTTGGAACAGTGGTGAACCTTCCCAGGAGCAGCCGGCCCACAAAATTACTCCAAGAGCACATCAATGGCTCATCCAGGAGGTTCCAAAAGAACCCAGAACAACAAGAGGTGCAGGCCTCACTTTGCTCGCCTCACATTTCCCAAAAAAACATCTTGATGATCCCCAAGACTTTTGGGAAGATATTCTGTGGACTGATGAGACAAAAGTTGAACAATTTGAAGGTTTGAGTCCTGTTACATCTGTTATAAAAACTAATAGCATTTCATAAAAAGAACATCATACTAACAGATAAACATGGTGGTGGTAGTGTGATGGTCTGGGGCTGCTTTGGTGCTTCAGGATGATTTGCCATGATGGAAACATGAATTCTGCTCTCTACCAGAAAATCCTGAAGGAGGATGTCTGACCATCATTTTGTGCTCTTAAGTTCAAGCTCACTTGGGTTATGCAGCAGGACAATGATCCAAAACACACCAGCAAGTCCACCGCTGACTGGGCTCGAAAAAAAATTGAAAGTTTTGGAGTGGCCTCGTCAATGCCTGGTCTCAAATCAAACTTAGATGCTTTGGCATGACTTGAAACAGACCGTTCGTGCTTGAAAACACTCCAGTGTGGCTCCATTAAAGCAATTATGCAAAGAAGAGTGGACCAAAATTCCTCCAAACGATGTAAAAGACTCATTGCCACTTAAATGCGGTTCTTGCTGCCAAGCATGACACAATCAGTTATTAGGATTTACTGTAGGGGCAATAACTTTTTCACACAGGGTCAGGTAGGTTTGCACATCCTTTTTTCCTTAATACATGAAATCATAGTTTTAAAACTTAATTTTGTATTTACTCAAGTTATTATTTTAATGATCTGAAACATTTAAGTGTGACAAATATGTTTAAAAAAAAAAAAGGAATAGGGCAAATATTTTTTCGCAGCACCGTATAATTGCAAGTGGATGCAGAAAAGTGGCCTTGAATGAACAGGGTTTAATCCATAAAAGGCTAATTATATGAACCCAAATTATTTTCATAGTAATGCGCCTCTAAAACACTTCTAAAACACGTCAATCATGAAATAATGCTGATATCTACTGAAGTTCCACCAAAACTAAAGAAAAAAAAATCCAGTTTGCCTGCAGTCCATTTAACCTTTACAAGTCTAAATCATCTCTAAACAAACCAGTCTGAGCAACATTTACAGTGTTTCAAGGCCTGTGAATGCCCCATTTTTAGATGCCTCAAAGTACTTGAATAGCTTAAAAAATAAATAAATAAATAAATAAGAGATGAGTTCTCACTTTGTCTCTGTGGCGTGCCCGGGCTGAGAGAGCTGAGAATGGGGCTAGTGGAGCTGGATCAATGAACTTGTTCTTTAAGAGAATTTTGGTAAAACTTGACTCCAGAAAATAGTCTGTGATGAAGACATCCTTCTCTGGCACCACTTCCTGGCTCTCTGCTGGTCTCGGTGCAGCCAGGACCAGCATGTGATGACCACCACAGGACACCTAACAGGAGAAAACATCTTTCTTACTCTGAGCTCTCAGTCTGCTCACCTGCTCTTTACTCTGTTACCTTCAGACATACAGGAAATTACAGAACCCCCTCGAGGCTACAGTGAGCTCTTTTGAAGGCCACTTTCATTTTCCTCTTGAAATGCCTTTGAAGTACTTAACACTGTTTCCTGTGAACAATCAGCTGCAAAGGAACGGAGATCTTACAGACAGGAGCGATAATCTGACACTTTACATGATCCATTTAGAGCTCATTACTCATTTTAAAAGCTGACAGTATCCAGGTGCTGGCTGTGAACACAGCTTCAGCTGCTCTTCCTGCTGTGGTGAAGACTTGGCTGGATATGTGGTTAATGCTCAGATTTCTTTTTCATTGATGGTGCTGTGGATACATCCAGCTGTAGTAGGCTTGCTATTAGAAACTGTGGTGCCTCTCATAAATTTTATGGCTATTATATGGATATTTTTTTAGGGAAGTGAGTTCACTGATTGTAAAGATTTTTTTAAAGCCTTTTACATACCCTGGATATCAAACCTGACCTGGTTCATCTGAGCCACCGCTGCCCTCACATTGCTTTCACTTACTGACTGAACAGTGTATCGAAGGAAACGTGTGCAGAGTGTCGGGCTGAACTGGTTGGTGAAGTTCTCCTCCCCTAACCCCAGTTTTCCATGACGGCCATCGCCAAATGTATACAGCAGCCCGCTGTCTGTGGAGCAGGGGGAGGATAAATGCATCAGATACAGACTGAAGGCTGAAACTGTTTTCCTTTTATCCATTCTAGAGAAAGTTTGAGTTGCTGAACCTCACAGTGCCAGATTGGCTGCTGTGTGATTAAATAACACCTCAGTGACACCCAATTAACCACCGTCTGTTTATCCCCAGAAGGGATGGAAAGAATAATGATTACTCATCTTCTCCATCATTGTTTCAGTTGTTTTCTTTACCTTTTACCCGCTGCAATTTTTAACCTGATTACAGAGTTGTTGCTGATGGAGTTTTTTTTAAACAAGCCATATGTCTTATATAGCTTGCTCTTTACTGAAATATCATTAGTTATTTTTACCTGCAGTAATACAGACTCACTGGCCACATTGTTAGGTACACCTGTTCAACTGTCCCTTAGTGCAAATATTTCTCTGGGTTCTCTGGGTGAAAATGTCTCATTGATGCTAGCGAGGTCAACGGAGAATGGCCAGACTTCTTTGAGGCTATTTGAGTCACAAGTAACTCAAATAGCCACTTGTGACAACCAAGCAGAAGAGCATCTCTGAACACACTGAACCTTAAAACAGATCGTCTATGGCAGCAGAAAACCACCCCAGGTGGTCTGCTGCCACATTTAGGTGGTATGGTCAGAATTTGGCATACACAACATGAAATCAACAGTTCAAGCTGCTGGTGGCGGTGTAATGGTGTTGGAGATATTTTTTCTTTGCACACTTTGGGCCCTGACTGAGCATTGTTTAATCAGTCTACCTGAGTATTATTGCTAGCCCTGTCGATCCCTTTATGACCACGGTGTGCCATCTTCTGATGGCTGCTTTCACCAGGACAATACATCATGTCACAAAGCTCAGATCATCTCAAACTGGTTTCGTGATCATGACAATGAGTTCACTGTACTCAAATGGCCTCCACAGTCACCACATTTCAATCAAATTGAGCACCTTTAGGGTGTGATGGAACCGGAGATTCACATCATGAAAGAGCAGCCACCAAATCTGCAGTAACTGTGATGCTGCCATTTCAATACGGATCAAAATCTTTGAGGAATGTTTCCAGCACCTTGTTGAATCTATGGCACCAAGAATTAAAGCAGCTCTGCAGGCAAAAGGGGGTCCAACAAAGTACTAGCAAGGTGTGCCTAAAAAAGTGGCCAGAGAGTGTCATTTATCAAAGAAAATGCCTTTTTTTTTCCCCTATCACAGAATAACTTATAGAATAAACAATTAACTAATTAACCAAAGAAGAGGGTCTCACTGACTGGCAAAGATCTGAATAACTAACTACAAGATTTAAAATAAATAAATAAATAAAAATCTTAATGAATCTTATGCCAAATCCAAAAACATTTTTATGGATGGCTAATAACTGCTTTTGCATATCTCAAAAAGCAGGTATAAGGCTTAACTGGTTTTTGAGATATGCAGTACATAAAACATGCATGGACAAGTAAAAAGGTGAACAGGCAAAAGTATTTTTAAAGTCACAATGATTATAGTGACCTTCAAAGATGGGTTACCTGTGATCACAGCAGTATGGTTCTCTCCACACGCGATGTGTCTGACCCTGCTATTACAAAAGTGCTCCACTGGTTTTGGCAAATGAACCTCAAACAGAAATGTCCCATGGCCCAGCTGACCGTACTGACCCCTGCCAAACGTGTACACGTCCTTCTCTGGCACAGCAAAGCAGACAGAGTGAAAGAGACTTGTTTGATTAACTGCATCTAATAGTGCATTCAGTCCATTCAGAGGTAAATGCATTTTGATGCTCTGCTTCTTTCTGCCTGTGCTACGTATGTGCAGCGAGTTTCGGAAAGAAGCGGATTTCTGTTGCAGATTTTAAAGGAAACACAATGCAATCATCATGTAAAACAGTTCTGCTTTGATCAGCTGACATTAACATGCTGTACACATTTTAATGCATGCAGTACATGATAGAAATTCAACATTTTCCCCATTCGTTTTTCCCACAATGACATGAAAATGCACATCATGATGATACTGATACCTCTGCTGAAGTTTACAACTTACCTTTTCCACCACTGATTAACCTGCTCTTTTCACAGGTGATTTCTGCTCTTCCTTAATGTTGTAACATACCTGTGAGGACAACTGTGTGCTCCCCTCCACAGTAAACCTGGGTGACATGACCCAGGATTCCTTGCACTCGCTGAGGGACTTTGTGATTGGCCAGCTGCTCCTCTTGAAGACCAAGTCTTCCATTCGCACTCTCACCAAATGTGTAGAGATCGCCATGCACTAGGACAATGCCAACACAATCAACGACATGAGTACTATATGAAAATTGGTTAGGACTCAAACACCTCAGTGATCCGTGTGGCTGGACTGTGTTGTACCTGTCACAAAAGCTGAGTGTTTGTATCCACAGGAGACCCACACCATGGCTTCTCCAACTCTGACCTCTCTGGGTTCTGCCGCAAATCCCTCGTCTCCTAAAGCAATCTGACCCACGGAGTTGTCCCCCCACATAAACAGCCTCCCATCCTCTACCAACACACATATATACGCTTTACATATGGTCAGAGCATCTTTTCTAACAGAGGAGGCTATTATATCATCATTGTTCAAACCTGTTAAGGCAGCTGAGGTGTTGCATCCTGCAGAAAGCATTTTGATTGGTGCCCGGTCGCAGAAGGGGTGGAGCGGGTGAAAGGATGTGGAGCTTTTGCGGTGGCCCAAACCCAGCTGCCCGTCCTGGTTGCTTCCTGCACTGTATACACTACCGTGAACTAAAAATACACAAAGCCAATTTTGAGGACTGCAGTGCTCATGAAAACATCTGTCAAACTAAATTATCTATGTGTTCATCAACTCACATGTGCAAACAACTGTGTGGTCTCTCCCACAAGCTGCAAGCTTCACCTTCTCAGACTTCAAGGCTGGAAAGTGAATACAGCCATTATAATGAATATAATGGCTTAAAAATACTAGTATTAGGTACTTGTTAGAGGAATAACAATTAATTGTTTTGGTCATTAGTCAACTTTAAAAATAAATCAAATTTATCACACATTTGATTATATGTCTTTTAAGTTTTACTTTTTTTTTTGTCTTTTATGACACTAAACTGTACATCTTGGGGTTTAGGCTAACAAAACAAGTGATGTGGGCTTTTCTATGCTATTTTTCATGCTTTATACACCAAATCATTAAATAAGCAGTCCTGAAAATAACTTTCATTTGGTACAACACGGTCCAGCTGCACTGAAATGTACTCACCTTTCACAGAGGTTGGTTTCCTGGCACTATGCTTAAATCTCAACCCCAGCTGGCCCCGAGTATTGCCACCAAACATCAGCAACCTCCCATTTTCTGCAGCGCAGGCACGAAAATAAACTTAATAGTGAACAATGTAAGCCTTCATCACAAAAACATGCACACAGCGTACCTGTGATGACAGCAGAGTGCTCTCCGCCACATGATGGATGTTCTGGATGGTCATTCCTCAGCCAGAACCTGCTAGGCACATTATCAGCAAAGCTGCTCCGACCAAATGTGAAGATGGCTCCTGTTTCTGGTTACAAGTGGACAAGTAAAGTACTGTGCAAAAGTCTTCAGCAACCCTTAGATTTTTTTTCCACTCTTTCTTAAGGAGATGACTTTCAGATACTGTTCATCTCGTATAGATGGTTTTTAGGCTGCCACTTCTTTTGTCCGCCACTTGTCCAGTTTCCCCATGATTATTAAGGACAGTGCAGTGCATGCTGTGGCTTATTCAAACAAACAAACAAACAAACAAAAAGAAAAAACATAAAAAATGGTCAGGTACAAGGACTGGACTAAAAATGAGTGAAAAAGCAGCCAATCTCCAAAGAAGAACTTTGAAAGATCGTCAGAAAGCCTGGAGAACTATTGCTCAAGACCGCTTTAAAATGTGACAATAAAGTCTGGCTCCTTGGAAGCAAAACACAAAGAAATGAGGGGTGTCTCAAGACTTTTGCACAGTACTGTACGTGATTCATCTCTGGACAGCACAGGGAGACTAACGCCCACTAAATCCCAGCCCAACCTGCCGTCAGATCTCCAAGCCATTTAAGTAGCAGCAGGCTGACAGAAATAGCAACAGGTTTACCTCACACACGTGAGGAAACGAGAGCAAAAGAAAGGCCATGCTGGGTATAAGTAAATATACATGACGCTGAGGGCTTCATAATATGCTTTCCAAGTAGTAGGACTCACCCGGTATGTCTACAGCAGTCTGCCCGGTCATCTCGACCGCAATCTCCCTCACACCTCCTCACCATGAAGCTCCCTGCTGACTAGATCAGGAGGACAGGTGAGAGAGAGGCAGGAGGAGGCTTATCCAGGAGGCGTGTTGCATGGCGTTGTTGGAAACAATAATATTATTATTATTTTACTTTTTCTATTTTTGGGACTTAAAATTGACAAAGTTCACTCGTATTTTACACACTATACGGCGTTTAAAATTAATTACATTAAAGTAGCGATAATCACGTTTCAGCTCTGACCCAGGAAGTCACGCCCCCTTCCTGTCGGCGGAGCCACTCGGCCAGTTGGCTGCGTCTGTTTGGGAAAGTGTGGATCAGGCTGAAGTTGTTTCTGTCTGATAAAATAGTCACATAGTGTTACGCTGCCGCTTGTCTTCCTGTGTACCACGATGTATGTGAGGCTGTTTGCTGCAAAAAGCTCCGTTTGCAGGTGTTTGAAGCCTTTGCACGCCTGTTCTGCACGAGCGTTTGGGTAAGAAAAGCCAAAATGTGGAGTAAGAGCTGTGGAGGCAGGCTGCGGGTAATGGAAGGATAATGCATTTGTTGCTTTTGCAGCGCAGGAGCCGCCTGCCGTGGCTCGGTGGATCTAAAAGGTCGCAGCTGTCTCACACTTAAAGATTTCAGCTCAGATGAAATCAAGAAGCTTCTGTGGGTCTCAGGGGACCTCAAGCATCGGATCAAGCATGAAAAACAGGTATTTAACTTTAGTTAAATCCTGTCGGCAGTATTTTTGTCAGTTATTGGACTTTGCGCCCTCTGTGTAATTCAGTCACTTCTATTGCAGTCTCTGCCTCTTCTACAAGGAAAGTCGATTGCCATGATATTTGAGAAGAGGAGCACCAGAACAAGAATGTCCACAGAAACAGGTGTCCATTTTTGTATGTAACACACGTTATAGGATGCACTGTATGTCAGTATTATATAAAGACATAATAAATCCTGAAATAAATCTAAATAAAAGCAAATTAATGAATGAATAAAATTGGATCAATAAATAAAAATTGTTTATGAAAAAAATAATTAATTCTGAGGATTTTAATTTCTGTTGCCATTGAAATGTGTAACTGTTTGGAAGGTTGTTTAAGCTGATAATTACATAGCATTTTAAAAAAAAAACTATCCTCATACAGGAGCCAAGCTAATGCCATTCATTGCAGTCATTGTTAATGTGGCCACAAAAGAACTGCTGAAAGGTGACTTTCAGTGAAAGCCACTACCAAAACACTGATCAGCACTCCTCTTTTCCCCTCTCCACCCCCCACACTCCCCTCAGTGTGTACTCCTCTATGCATTCTTGCATGTTCATTTGCCTTAAATACTGTTTTTCAAGCTTTCTTAGGGAAACTGAAGTTACCCTGATATTATAACTCCAGGTTTTGCTTTGCTGGGCGGGCACCCCTGTTTCCTTACCTCACAGGACATCCACCTGGGAGTGAATGAGAGTTGCACAGACACAGCCAGGTGAGCTGTTCGCTTACCCCGGGAAATTAAAGCAATCACTGGCTTTAACCTTTTTAATAGCACTTTTCTCATGATTTTCATTGCTGTATGTAATTATTGAAGGAGAAGCACAGTTTTTCCCAACTAGATTTGCCCCCTGGCTCAGCATGTATACCAGAGTTGCTGTGTACCTGTAATCTTTCACTGCAGGGTTCTCTCAGGACTCTGTGACGTAGTCTTGGCTCGTGTGAACAACCACTCGACACTGGAGGAGCTGGACACAGAGGCTTCAATCCCCATCATTAATGGACTGTCTGATCTGTATCACCCAATCCAAATTCTGGCTGACTTCCTCACCTTACAGGTACTCTTACCCTTTAATGCTGTTTTAATGCAGAACACGATAATGATGCAGTAACTATTTTTTTTTCTTCTTCTAGGAGCATTACGGATCTCTTAGTGGCCTAACAGTGAGCTGGATTGGAGATGGCAACAATGTCCTGCACTCCTTCATGATGACTGCAGCCAAACTCGGAGTTCATCTTAAGATTGCTACACCGAAGGTTGGCTTCTTGTTGCAGTATTACACGCATGTGATCTCTCTCTCTCACTCTAGTCTTTTTATCGTTTCTGTTTTTGTAGTTTGCGGTTAGATGCAGGAAGTCAGTCTTGAGCTTCTTATCTTGGCACTTCTTGTGTCATTAAGATGAAGCCATATCTTTGTCCTCAGGGGTATGAACCAGAAAAGAGCATTACTGAAGAGGCAAAGAGGCTCTCCAAACAGGTGAAGTTCTCTAAATCTGCCATTAATATAAACAGATGACTTCTAGTTTGAAATATTCTGTCTGGATTATTGTTAATTAAATAATGTTGATGTGTCTCAGCATGGTACTCAGCTCGTGCTGACCTCTGACCCTATGGAGGCTGCCCATGACAGCAATGTTTTGGTCACTGACACCTGGGTAAGCATGGGACAGGAAGAGGAGAAGAAAAAGAGGCTCAAAGACTTCCATGGTTACCAGATTTCTATGCAGGTAAGAGAAGATACTTTAATTTTCACCTTTTGACCTGTTTTAGACACACAGTATTTGAGAAAGTTGGATATTTTTCTGTATTATGCCACCAAGTGTGTCTCTACACTTTTAAAATTGCTTTTAACTGTGTTTTTTGTGCCTCTCCATTGCAGACAGGAAGTGTGGCCAAGCCAGACTGGACCTTCCTGCATTGTCTCCCTCGGAAAATGGAGGAGGTGGATGACCAGGTGTTCTACTCATCCCGCTCGCTCGTTTTTCAGGAAGCAGAAAATAGAAAATGGACAATCATGGTGGGTAATCTGCTCAAAAGCTAATACATAATATGCTGTTTTATATAAGCTTGAGTTTATTTAAAGTTTCGTTTTCTTTCTACTTATCATCAGAAGTGTCTTCTTTTTCAGGGCCTCGTGGTTTCTCTTCTGACTGACTACACCCCACAGATCCCCATGCTGAAATTTTAACAGGAGTTATTAGGAGGGATTAAGCTTGTCTGTTACATTGGCTGACAGCCCCACTGCAGGTGCCTTGCCAGCAAGAATTTTTATTTTCAGTTCACTGTCACGTGTCACCCTTTGATAAGCCCAACCAAAACCCTACATGTGTCCTCCTAAAGTAACAGTGTTTGCATTGTTTAACTCACTTCCTGAATGATCGATGGCATGGGACGACTTCAAAGGAGACTGCTGCCATTCTGTTGTGTTTACTTTGAAACGTAGGATGGAGCTCGTGGGACCGTGGTGCTGGGGCGTGCCAAAATGAATGGCAAGTTTAAAGAATCTGGGGATTCCCAGCAGGTCCAGCATTGTATTGTGAGTTATTCACTTAAATTGTTTGGTTGACTGGTGTATGTTGTAGCTTAACCTGTGATGCAGAGACCTGCAAAACTGGGAAATTAAAAATAAAGCTTTTTTAAACATTAGATGTTCTTCACTGTGGTGTGATGTGTCTGTACAGCTGCCATGAAGCTTTGGTGACGTGGACAAGTGTCCACTAATTTTTTTTTTTTTTTTTTGTAAATGTTTGGTATATATCTGGAATTTATATTAAGCCAGTGATACAGATGTGTTGTAAAATGGTTTTTGTGACAAAGTTGTACAGAAAAAAATAAGTACATAATATTTAAGATGTTCACTTTCTGGTCTATGCATACAGTTAGGGCCATAATTTGTTGAACAAAGACACAATTTTTGTAGCATTTCTTCTCTACACCACCAGTGGATTTTAAATCAAACAATTTGATTGAAGTGCAGACTTTCAGCTTTTATTAAAGGGGCTTTACAAAGATTTTGCATTAAATTTTTAGGAATTATAGACATTTTTGTGATGTGGTATGCTTCAGGTCATAAGTTGTTTCTCTCCTCCTCCATACTGCTCTCTTCCCATCATTCTAGTATAATTTGATCTTGCTTTCATTTTTTTAAGTTCTTTTAATTACATTTTCAGTCAGATATTTTTCACCAATAAAATGTCATTCCCTTATGGTTAGGTTAGCCATTTCTTTAATTTGAGCATGTAAAAAGCAGCACAAAAGCTGTCATTTGTGTAGGTTTTATCTCTTTGTTAATGTTTATACTACGTAAGCCAAAATAAAAGATATTCACCATCGGGGATGGATTTGGGACTGTGATGTTATTGTTTGAGTGCGCCCCCTATCGGACGGAGTAGTTATTAAGGTTTCCAGTTCTTTGATTGGATGAGGGAAGGTGACGTATTAGTGCGGGAAGCTATGATCTATGTGGGTGGTCTGGCCGGATAAAACGCTGCAGCTCGGTTAATTCATTCGTAAACAAGCCAGCCTGTCATCAAGTAAACACTCATACACACTCACATGGTTTTGTAAACACGACTGCAAACGCGCACAGTGCGTACTGCATCCAGGAGTGAATAAAATGCACTTTTATTGTTGTTCGGCACTTGTAGTGTCTTAACAATTTGATAAGATGCAAAAAGCTCCACACGCTGACCGCGGTGAAATAATGCTAGTTGCTGCAATGGCAACATGTAAGCAAGACAATGTTCTCAGCGACCACCCACAGGCTGAAGGAGGCTGCTTGGGGAGGGAGTCGAAGCTGAGGTGGGAGGCGGATGGGGATGATGAGGCGGAGGACGCCATTGCAGCCGCAGCTGGCCGTTTGTAACTCGGCTGAGGCGAGACAGACCTTCTCAGAGTTAACAATGTCGGCTGGGTTTCAGGGATTTTTCTGGCTCGAGTCTCTCCTCTGGCGCTGCAGCGTGGAAACAGACAAGTAAAGATGCATGTTTTTCTACAGTTGAGAGTGAAAATGTGGCGCCGCCGTGCTGAACCGAAGCAGGTAAAAGAAAGCCGAGTTTTAGGTGGGGGACAATGGGGGAAAGTTTCAGCTAAACTTGGCTAACTAACAGTAGTTGTTTTAGCTAACGTTAGCGTTACCGCTAACTCACGGTGCTTCATCTTCACATATGCATTTATCGCAGAGAAAACACATGCGGTTATCTTCTCTTACTTCCATTCCAGAAAAAAAAAAGGGGGGGGGGTACATTTACCGGGAAACGAAGTGGTGAGATATAAGAAGAAAAACGAAGCTTTACACCACTTAGAGGCTGAAACTGTGCCCGCAAGCTGTGAATTTGGCATCATGGCCGTAGACTAGACAGTCTCTCAACGCATTAAAATTCGGAGTTTAAATCCCCTTTTTTTTCCGAATAAGTAAAGTTGCAGAAAACTTTAGTTGGAGTTATTTCTATACATTAGTATAAGTATTTTTCTAGTACATAAACGCATAAAAATCAGTTTGTGGTGGTAGGTGGTAAAATAACCTGTTAGTTTTATATAATGCTTTGTGAGTCTGTAAACATTTACTCGTGTGCTTGAAACCGTAATCTGCAAAGTGTCTGTACCGCTCCACTTAAAGCCTTAGCTACATATTCAGTAAACCTGGGGCGATCTTATTAATTAACAGAGACCTGACACAGACCGGTTTTTTCATTGTTATTTAATCTCCTGGTTGTCCCAAGGACATAAAGAAATTTTCATAAAAATGTATAGTTTTAAAGACTTGAAGCTTATCACGCTGCCTTTCGCTATTTCACCAAAGCATAAGTATTCACTCACCCATTCAAATAATTGAATTCAGGTGTTTTAATCATTTTCATGGCCGCAGGTGTACAAAACCAAGCACCTAGGCACGCAGACTGCTTCTACAAACATTTGTGAAAGAATGGGTCGCAGCAAATCCAGTCGTGAAATTTCCTCACTGCTAAATATTCCACAGTCAGCTGTTAGTGGTATTATAGCAAAGTGGAAGCGACTGGGAACGACAACAACTCAGCCACAAAGTAGTAGGCCACGTAAAGTCACAGAGCGGGGTCAGCAGATGCTGACGCACATAATACGCAGAGGTCACCAGAGTCGATCGCCACAGATCTCCAAACTTCATGGCCATCAGATTAGCTCAAGAACAGTGAGAATGGGTTTCCATGGCCGAGCAGCTTCCGAGCCTTGCATCGCCAAGCACAATGCAAAACACCAGATGCAGTGGTGTAAAGCATGCTGCCACTGAACTCTAGAGCAGTGGAGACATGCTTTCTTGGGTGATGTTTCAGCATACCAAGACATTATGGACAATTTCATGCTCCCAACTTTTTGGGGACAGTTTGGGGATGGCCCCTTCCTGTTGCAACATGACTGTGTGGAACAGGAAGGTGTGGAAGAACTTGACTGGCCTGTACAGAGTCTTGACCTCAATTCATTTGGATGAATTAGAGCAGAGACTGTGAACCAGGTCTTATTATTCAACATCAGTGTCAGACCTCACAAATGTGCTTCTGAAATAATGGTAAAAAAAAATTCTCATAACCGCTCCTAAACCTTGTGGAAATCCTTCCAGAAGAGTTGAAGCTTTTTATAGCTGCAAAGGGTGGGGCATCATCATATTAAACCCTAAGAATGCAATGCATGTGAAAAAAGATGAGCAAATAATTTTGGCAATATAGTGTAGAGCTGCACCAATACATCAGCCAATACTGATGGCAATGTGTCTGTAACTATTACTACTATAAAGTAGTAGTAAATGTTGGCCTAGAGGAGAAGAGGAGGGTTTGTGACTGAGAGGATGCTGTGCAAGGATGCTGGGTCAAATCCCCAGACTGACATGTACTGGAAAAATGGGATTTCTACCATCTGGAATCTGAACCACCACCACCTCAGACTGGTATTGGAATATTGAGGTGTGGTTCATTGAAAGAAACTTTTGCATTGACAAATACGCAGTGTTTGGCTATAATCGTTGTTCAGCTGCAGGGAGTTCCTTTTTCCCCATCGTGTAGGCACCACCCCGATTAATGAAGACACAAAGTCCGTCATGACCTTGAACCTAACTTAGAGTTTGTTTTCCCATCTCTGCACACTCACCCTTTGTACAAGAAAGATACAATTACATACCAGTAGTACACAGAGGTTAGATGAGTTGTAATTTTTCATTACAATAAGCAATAAAACTGAAGTGACTTATCAGCAGCTTTGTTATGTGTTTAACCTCTTCATATTTTTCTAATATTATAGTTTTATCCTTGTAAAATTGCTCTGCTACCAGTAGGCCTGTCACTGCTTGGTCAGATGCTTCCAATACCACCACCTTCATGTGAACACACTCATAGCTAGACTGATAAACTCTGGGTTTACTTATTGGGTTAATAACAACCTTTGTGTTACCTTAGCCTGATTCCTGGTGTTGGGCTAAGTGAAACCAGATAAAGATATCCTGGGTATGTTAAACTTGCTTCATAGTACAGGCAGAAAATAGTAAAAGCCATGAGATGAATTCAAACTGCATGAATGGATTGATGGTAGAAGGTGATGATTTTCGTCTATATTTCATGACTTTTTGTCAAACGGATATCTCAAATGCAATTTTTTTTTTTCAGTGTTTGGTAATTTTCTGTTAAATAATTCTTCCTTCTCAGCAGTCTCCTCCCATTCCTTCAGCAGTCCGGTGGCCCAGTTTCTCACCATGAACAACAGTAGGAACTGCACCACGGTGGGGAATAGCGAGGGTCAGGCTGCCCTGGAGTCAGTCTCCATTGTCACCATCACGCTGCTCGCCTGCCTGGGGAACCTGCTGATTGTGGTGACCCTTTATCGGAGGCCTTATCTGCTCACACCCAGCAACAAGTTTGTGTTCAGCCTGACTCTGTCCAACCTGCTGCTGTCCGTGTTGGTGCTGCCGTTTGTGGCTGTGAGCTCGGCAAAGAGAGAGTGGGTGTTCGGGGTGGTGTGGTGCAACTTCACTGCCCTGCTCTACCTCCTCATCAGCTCTGCCAGCATGCTCACCCTCGGAGCTATTGCTATTGACAGGTCAGTGCCCGACTATATTTGTAGCCCATTAATTGTCTAACTTGTCAAATTAAACGAAGCTCATTTTTAAACACTAGCATTATTTAGACATATGGTTCACTCCAATAGAGTAATTTTAGCTCAGTTTTGGTTTCTGCCAATTAAATAATTCATTAAATTGACTGTTTAAAATCTTTACTTTACAGTCTGTTTATAGTTTGGTGCTGGACAAGTATTTTAAGATGAGAGAGAATATTATTAATTTATCCCCAATGTAGGGAAATTGCTGTTAAATAAGCCAAAACATGAAATTTTTGTTTTTGTGTAAATTGGCGTTATGAAGCTGGACTAAACCAAGACAAAGTTTTGATAAATTATTTTGTTTTGTTTTTTACTCATATTTAGTCCATTTATATCTCTTTTAATTTGCCTAAAATAAGCCAGGTTGTCTTCATAACTGCAAAAGAAATTTGATGCTGTTAAACCT
>VUQJ01001015.1:54613-66900 GCA_015108635.1 Andinoacara biseriatus
ACAACAATAACCTTTTTTTTTTTTTTGCTTTTTTCCTTATTTTGTATAACTTCTTTGTGTAAACATGAACTGTTCTCATTCAGACACAAAGTTTAGTTTATTTTGCTTTAAAATTTGGAAAATTCTTAATTAATTTAGGTTATCAAAAATATACAGAATCATCTCAGAAAATGTCCGTCCAGCCCCATTATTTGTCCATGAAATGTTCCTCGGTTGTGATGATTTTTGTGTTTTCATGTTTTGTTTGATTGCAAATTTAAATTCTTTGGCTCGTGGAATGTTTGTTCTTTAAATCATGCAATTAGGAGACACCTTTGAGAGTCCAGAAAATTCTTAACAGCTGTTCTGCTGTTTTTTTTTTTTTTTTTTTTAATTCCTAGAAACCCCTGAAATTATTAATCTAATATTCAGAACAATAATTGACAATTGAATGACTATTGAAATTAACACAAATTTTCACTGCTTATTAAAACTTCTTATCCACATGCACTTCCTTTCCAATTTTCCAGATTTACTTTTAAACCGCTGCAGTTGAATAATGTGTTAATCATGTCGGGTATCACAGAGCTACTAAGAGCTACTGTAAATTTTCTCTGTAGCGTACAGTCCCTGCTGTTCTCACTGCTCTCCTAATTACCGTCAGCACCTTTGGGAATTTTAGATTACAGAGCCTGTTTTTGTTCTCCTGCCAAGCTCGTCTGTTCTGTTCTGTTTGCAGCTTTTAGGAAAACATCGCACAGCATTGTCGGGGGGGAGGAAAGTACAGCTTTTAGCTTATGTATCACTGACTCCAGTCTGAGCAACCTCTGTGTTACTCTGATCAGAAGTCTCCCTTGAGGACGGTGTTGAGTTCCCGTTCTTCAGATCTCTTCATCGTGCTTGTCTCTTTTCACAACAGGTACTACGCCGTTCTCTACCCGATGATCTACCCTGTGAAGATCACAGGGAACCGGGCGGTTGTCGTCATCGCCTACGTGTGGTTGCACTCGCTGGTGGGCTGCCTGCCTCCACTGTTCGGATGGTCCTCTTTCGAGTTTGACTGCTTCAAGTGGACATGTGTGGCATCGTGGCACAGAGACCCAAGCTACACGGCCTTCTGGGTCACCTGGTGTGTCCTCCCCCCCTTCCTTGTCATGCTGGCATGTTACGGCGTCATTTTCCGTGTAGCCCGCATGAAAGCCCGCAAAGTTCACTGTGGGACTGTTGTTGTAGCCCAGGACGACTCCACTGGAGCGCAGAGGAACGGGCGCAAGAACTCTAGCACCTCAACTTCCTCCAATGGAAGTCGGCGAAGCCTTGTGTATGCAGGAAGTCAATGCAAGGCCTTGGTCACCATCTTAGTGGTGATTGGCACCTTCCTCATGACCTGGGGGCCTTATGTTGGGGTAGTGTGCACTGAGGCTTTGTGGGGGCAAGGCAGCGTGTTTCAGTGGCTGGAGACTCTGGTAGCATGGTTTTCTTTCTGCAGCGCCGTATGCCACCCGCTCATCTACGGCGTGTGGAATAAAACAGTGAGGAAGGAGCTGCTGGGGATGTGTTTTGGAGATCGCTACTACAGAGAGTCGTTTGCCACGCGCCATAGGACATCCCGCCTCTTCAGCATCTCCAACAGAATCACAGGTGGGACAAAAGCCGTGACTCTCTGTCACGCAGATATGTGTTTGTGTGTTGCATAATCAGGTTTTATCTTTAGTAAATGTGCGTGGGTGGTTTAGATTTACATTCCAGTAAAGTGTGATGATTGCATGAGGACTTGTTTGTGTGTTTTCAGATTTGGGGATGTCCCCACATCTGACTGCCATGCTCGCTGGTGGAGGACAGCTGTTGGCTCCAGGGAGCAGCACAGGAGATACTGGCTTCAGTTTCACTCAGGACTCATGTAAGTTGGACACAGGAAAGGAAATGAGGAAAATATCAAATTTAGACACTATGTGATTTAGTGAGCTGCTTTACCACTGTGGTGTGAGTCTGCATTTTCTTACTAGAAGGACTTGATATTAGTGCATCTTTTTGAAAGCCCTGCTAATTAAACTATACATTTCTGAAATGCCATTCACCACAATTAGTTTGATGTTTTTGATCTTTGAGCAGCAGTGTTCTTTGTGCACTGCATTGTGAGATGTTATGTCCACAAATATACATAGTGTTGTTTTTTCAGGGAGTGGGATAATAGTAATAATCCTCACAGGGAAATTGTTTTGTTTTGTAGCAGACTAAATCTGAAAAATTAAAATCTAAAACTGAGCATCATAATCTGCTTCAGTTTACAGATTAATAACTAATCTTTAAAAAACTGAAGGTAATCAGCTTAATGTTGAGAATACTTTCCTTTTTGTTTCCAGAACATTTACTAAAAGAATCACCAACATTTGGCAGCTAATGGAGCGTCAGTTTAGCTGCAGTTGAGTTTGCATAAACCAGGGGTGCTCACACTTTTTCAGCTTGCGAGCTACTAGCAAAGCTAGCGTGGTTAAACGCGTAGGGTGGTAACGAAATGGATGGATTATAGTTTATCATCCATTTTCTACTTTTTTTTAATGTCGTGCGATCTACATTTTTTCCCCATCTTCATTGGGAGTTCCGTGCCATCTACCTGCACTCCTCTTTCGATCGACCAGTAGATTGCGATCGGTCTATTGGGCACTCCTGGCAAAAACATACGGTGTTGTCACATGGTCACCAGCTTACAGGAGCTCAAACTGCAGAGAGCTGCAGAAAAGGCAATAAAAATAAAAACACCAGAATTTGGGAAGACGCCCCTTTCTTGCAGCTCTGTTCTGTGGATATTTGCATATCCTGAACATTGAATCAGTGCTGATGTTTGGCTTCAAATGGGATTGAAGTTCTGCTCTACCAGGTAAATTCCTTTACCACCTGGTCTTTTTTCACTCTAGAAAAGCACTATATAAATACAGTTTCATTTACCAATGTTAATGTGTTCTTTTTATTGTGAACACCTTTAAGATTAGGATAAACTGAGACTGAGAAGTTAACACTTTATATCTGTTGTTCTCTGTGCAATGTATTATTTATTTATTATTTGTGTGATCCAATGTTTATTAATTAATTTCCTGCGGTTTATCTTTAAACATTTGTCCATTTATTTGATATAAAATAAAACCCCGACACCAATATACTCGGGGGTACTGTGGACCTTTTGCCCAGTGATGTTAAAAACACACCCAGCTTTAACTGATTCCAAATTTAAACTTAGTCATGTAAAGCAGAGAACAGCAGCACAAATCTCTAATTAATAAATTTGTCTTTTTATTTAATGCCACTCCTGATTTGAAGTTTTTTCCTTCTTTTCTACAGTTAACTTTAAAATAAAGGGAACAGAGCTGTAAACATGAGGTTTGAAAGGCTTCCTGATCTCAGATCCTTTCTGTTTTAAAGCTCGTGTTTTTCCTACTGATCCTGTAGGGAGGGCAAGTAGTGTCATGTTCAACACAAACAAATGCCTTATGAACCACCTTTTTGTGTACATTTCTGGCCATGTGGTATGAAGATGTCCTGTAACGTCCCTGAAATCTCTAAGTTCCTCCCTGTTTTTCCACACAGGCACCGATGTGATGCTGTTGGATAACTTCTCCACAGATGGCTCCTCCCTCGCACAGCCCCACGGGAATCCGTCCGGGAAGAGGAGGAGCTCGGTCACCTTTGAAGACCAGGTGGAGCATTCCAAAGGTATCTGTCATTCATTTCCTGCCTCCACAGAAGGTTAGAGAACAGGGGAAAATACCTCAAGCTTCATACAATACGCTTATGGTCAGCAAATGACAAAACAAAAGACAAGAAAAGAAAAGGCACACCAGGCATGAGATTTGTTTACTGTAACAAATGCATTGTAGTCTTCACTGACATTTTAACATCTGGTTATTTCTCCAGCTGAAAACACATCTTCAGTCCAGGTCCAGGCAGAGGTGCACAAATCTCTGGACACGTTTGCCTCCTGCTTGGCGAAAGCCATAGAGAGCGACGCTAAGCTCACCCTGTTTGGAGAAAGTTTGACTCTGGCCGGGGGGCTCTTTACAGCAAGGGCTGCGCCAAGACCCAGATACCTGGACGGTCAGAGACTGAGGCTGGAGAGTATCGATGAAGGGATTGTTAAAGATGACAGAGGTGAAGGTGAGCAGGATTTGGAGGAGAAACCCACCTGAACATAGCAGGTCCACTTTTTGGCCTGAACTCTTCTTTTAAGGGTTTCCCACTCTTAAAGAGCTTTGTGGTACAGCTGATGAAGTCTGCTCTCTCTCTACATGGATGCTCTTTACTTGAAATTTTTTAGTAAACAGAAAGATGGCGGCACATTATTCATTCGCGCTATGTTGGACCGAGTGCATAGCATCAGTGCCTTGACATAATTTTTTAAGAATTAACGTAATCAAGTAGGAATCCTTAACTACTGTAACCTCAACGGTTTTATCATTGTATTAACTTGTTTACTGCTACAGTATATATTATGTAATTGTATGTTTATAAGCTTAATAAGAAAAATAGCCTCAGTGGGCAAAATGACAGCATCTTTTGACAGATTAGATCTTTTCAGGTGAATTTTCTCTAATTTTGCACTCAGTCATTCTCCCCCCTCGAGTTTTCACTCACTGGAAAATTATGACTGTGAGGTCCATGTTTGCTTAGCACGGTACAGCCTCCACATTGTTAGTCTTATCAATACATGATGGCTTCAAGTAATTCAGGTTTGGATGGGAAAGATTCCCATGGTTACAACTTGTGCCAGATTTCAGATCATGTGACCACTTTCTGCATATTGGTAAGGGGGGGGGGCAGAATAAATGGAAACACCTGTGTAGGTGTGCATTAATGTAAAAGAAGAAACCTTAGCGTGAGCAGACAACAATGTTGCCCATCCTTCAGACACTTACTGTAGATCGTAACTTGTTTCTAAAAAGGGAGTCCACCTTCTGTAATGATGTTCATCAGATGGCGCAGCAAACAAACAGGCCGACTTAGGAAGGCACGTTTTAGTGATGGCCGTGTTCAAGCAGGAAAAAGCAGGTTTAAACAGTGACATGACCACAACTGAATTATATTCAGCTGCTTCAGTGTGTGCACCTCACCATATTAAAAACATAATAGATCAGCTGCTATCAGTGCAACACTTGTGTAACACAGCAGTGTGTTTACAGCCGTGAATGGAGCAGAGTCATTGTTAATTTTACTAGTAACACCTGTGCTTTTCCTCCTGCAGCAGGTCAGCATTAAAGGTTAGAACCATAAGATGACCTGGAGCCTTCTATCCCAGTGCATAGGAATGATTAAATGTAGGAAATTGGGGGACTGTTAAAGAAGTTGTCTTGCAGTGAGACAGTTTACAGTATTCATGTACTCGAGTCCAGAGGGGTATACTACGAAGGCCGTTCAACACAACCAGACTGTTGGTTTTTTTTACATTAGCTGGCTCAGCAAAACCTAAATGGCGATAATGATGGTGTTTGTCAACTTTCTATGTTAAGTTGGACTTTCTGCTTCAGGCTCTGTGGACGCCTGCGTGAATCGTTTGTTTTATGCGTTATAATATTCTTCTGTCGCACAAAATGATCCATGTGAGTGCCGCCTGCTCCAGTCAGCAGGTGATTAAAAATCCAGAAAGAACATAAAATGTATAACAGTAAAATGCAACACTGTTGCAAATGAGAGAATGTGGAAAATTGTTAATCTTGGGATTTGGTGCACAGAACACTGAATATGGTGGTGCCGTTTATTTCTAAGGCAGTGTTTCCCAACCACTGTGCTGTGGCAAGTGTGCTGTGGAAGATTATCCAGACCGAAAAAGAGAGACTCAGAGTTGTTGAGGAAGATTTTTGTGTGCGTCTTTCTTCAATTCCTGTATCAATATCAGCTTTGTGTTCCAACTAAACAGCCCCAGATTTCACACTAAGTAAATTGAGACTAGATTTTGATAAATATACTTTTTGTGACATTTTTGTTTGGTGGTGTGTCTTGCGATTTTTGTAATGTGAAAATATGTGCCATGGCTTAAAAAGGTTGGGAAAAACTGTCCTAAGTTCTGAAGCTTTAAGCTGGATACATTTAAACATGTCCTAAGAAAGGACACGTGGAAATATCATTAGAACAAAGTGAAATTCATGAACAGGTACTCGTTTGTGTTCTTTTTCTTGTAGTTGCTATTGCAGCAGATTAGAATCAAGAACAAAAACATTTAGAAGCCAGATTAATACATGCACATTCCAAAGACAATGCAAAGCAGTTTGTGTTATACGCAGTGGTTTTAGTAAGGTACAGTTTAACAATTTGGACATTTAAAACATTTTCACCAAGCATGTGCTGAAAACACACTGTAAATAAAAGAATCAATGGAATGTGGCACTTCAAATCAAGTCTGAACATAACCTGCTCCTGAGCACATTGTGTTTAGTGTAAGGTACCATGTAGCCAGGTTAAAAAAATAAATAAAATCTGGCTTCAAAGTACGCCCCTCTGAACTTCACTATGTGAATCTGTTGGCCAATATCAGCAATATAGGTTTCCTGCTGTAAGCACAGCTGGATTTGCAGAATTTCATGATTATGTCTGTGGACAAACACAGTAGTTGCACTTGAGCCTACAAGTGGGTACATGGTGTCTGCGAAGGTGATCCAGTTTATTAGCAGTGAAGACCAAACGAGGTAAGAAGGGTCTCGTGGTAAAATGAAGTCCAGAATCAGTAACAGTCAGAAATAAATGACGTTTCTGTGTTAGTATTGAATCCGAGGAAACCTGAGTTTAGGAATATTCAGCGGTACACTGGGTTGTATCTCAGCTTATACACTCCAACACTCCCTGCATTATGAGAGTTCTGGTGCTTCAGTCTTACCTCGTATTTTTTCATGTCATGGTCTGTTTGTAAGAGAAAGATGTACACCTGAGAAGCGATGTAACCTTTTGATTTTCCTTATACAGTAAGTATTAATACAAACGTTTGCATTAAAGATTTTTTGGTTTTACATAAAACCATGTCTGAATTCATTGTGTCTGCTGTGAGCGAGCACTGAAGCTGAATCGCAAACCAGAACAACCTCCATCTGCCACCAGTTTGTGTCCTGTTACTGAGTCATAGCGCTGTTTGATTTTCTTGTAAACTGGGTTTGGACTAACTGAGCGTTCAGTAGGGCTGTGAGGTCAGATAACACAGGTTTAACCCACGTTAAACCTTAAACTAGAGCTAAGGTGAGCCTCTCTGTACAGCCGTGGTGTCTTATCAGCATGTGTCTGTTACTAAAGCTGAATTCTTAATCTAAATGTTCCATTTAGGTGAAACTTTCAGTTAATTAGGTTGCTTGTTACAAAATCTTTCAAACCCAAGTGCAGGTCATATTTAAGATACCATTCGGCTTTATTTTTTTTCCAAGTTTTGTAAAACATTTTTGGGGAGAAGATCCACAGCCTTGTCCCTCCCTCCCTCCAACAAAATTAAAGCATCCGTGTTTTACTTTATGTCTGTATTCACATGCGGAACTGCCGGAGCAGCACATCAACATTTCTCAGCGTTGTGCTACAATTTTAAAAACGTCAAACGTTAACACTGATCAAAGCTCACCTTCTCCTAACAAAATAATATTGCACTTAACCTTTCACACCAGTCGCCACTTTTCTCACACTTAATATATATGTATATATATATGTATATATACCTATATATACACTGACGTCCTTGCCTTTACATTCACACAAATGTAGTTTATCCTTATACAGACATCGGTAAGAAAGTCATCTTAAAAAACTCAAGGGGCTAGAAATTACACTAATATTCAAAAGGAAGTTTTCTACACTATACTTGTACAAATCTCAGGTATTTTTCAAGTGCTATACAGCAAGAAGAAATAGTGTTTATTTTAAAATAAAATTTAAGCTGGCTACTGCTCGTCTTCATTTTCCTGGCCCGAGCCTTCGGAGCGATCGCCTTCTAGCCGATCTGCGAGGAGGAAAAAGCAGATATTAAAGAGAGGGAGACGAGAGAGATGCACAAGTTTCTAAACACAAATGTGTGTTGGTGCTGTGCTGTAAAACAAAATAAAACCCAGTGCTACATGTGTTTGTGTTTACCCGATCTGATGTGATTGAGGGAGGCCAACATTCGGAGCATGAAAGAGGCCGGGACTGTGATCGTGTTTCTCGTTTCCTCCAACATCAGCTCATTCCGAGTTATAACCTTAAAGGGAAAAGAAGAAGAAAGGTTTTACCGTGGGCTATGTGCAGGGTTCTGTTTCTTTCTACACATCTCTTCACTCTTCATGTCATCATTTTGGCTGTTGCTGTCTTGCATTTTGGTGGATTCACTCTACCTCCTCAGCAAGGACTCTGTTGAAAGATGGCGATTCTTCCAGTGGTGACCAAATCTTGATATCATAGTCTATCCCTGAAGAAGCCAGAACTGAAAGAGAGCAGGAAATGAAAACATTGACAACGTTGGAAACATTGTCCAAGACCAGGCAGGACATCCAGGTCAAAGCTGTAATGGGACTCACTGGGGTCGTAAGGGTGCGGCTGCAGGCAGTTGACCACGTGGTTGTCGGCTTCAAGTAGCATGAGGTGCTCTGCGGTGTGTCTGTCCCAGATAAAGATGTGCCCGCAGTCTGAGCCACTCATCACAAAATTGTTGCCCCAGAAACACGACTCCTTTATCTGGACACAGATAAAGGAGTCGTTCAGTATTTTGGGGATAACACTCATTGAATTTCAGAGTCTGATAAAAACAGTTACACCACTCCGTGCACACAGTGCCAGTGGATTATTTGCTTAGCTGTTAGATGAGTTCACACCAGACTAATACAACATGCATAGCTTGAGATTACCATTGTCCTGGAGTTGCGGTGGCCTTTGTAGACCATTTTGACTGAAGGTCTCCTAATATTCTGAGTTTCACTCTCCTCCATCTCCCTCCTTTCTTTCCTCCTACGGAACAGCTCCTGAATACGAGCAGCTGCTGATTGTCTAAGAAAAAAAGAACAAGCAAAAAAAACACTGACTCATACCCAACAAGCCTGAAAACGAATACAAACCCATGCTACCTTTTAAAACTCATGCTTCAAATGTATGCTACAGCCACTTGCAAGGAAAAGCACCTGTTTCATCCACAATAACTGACTGAAGCCAACAACATTTTATATGTCTATGAACCATGTGACCTTACAGCAACTTTATTCAACCAGATATGTATTGTAGTAGTAGTGTTTATGACACAGTTTTCATCCTTCTGGCTGGTCACGCCACTACAATAGATTTGAATTGAAACATAAAAACAAACAAACAAAAAAAAACAAGGAAACGTAGACTTTTGGTTTTAATTCAAGGAAAGTAATGGGTTATCTTTTAAGGAATCATACCTATTTTATACACACTGCCCTATATTTGGGTAGTCAACTATAACTGAACAATTCACTCAACTGGCATGAAAAAAAATGTTAATTTAACAAATAAACAGGAAGTCTTGGCAGGCAGTCCACATTCTTTGCATTTTAATTTGGAAGCTGTTGCAGTAAAACCACAACACTGGCTCAAAGGCTGAAAAACAAAATATATCCAAGTGGCCTAATCAACGGCCAACTCAGCAACACAGAAAAAACTGGATGTGCACAGGGTCCTTTCCATGAAAAATCAGAACATCGAGCCCATTGAAAAACACTCATCCAGGGCTCTGTTGTGGGGGCAGCAGCCTAAGCAGAGAAACCCAGATCTCCTTCTCCTCAGCTACCTACTCCAGTTTATCCAAGGGAATACCGAGGTGTTCCCAGGCCAGCTGAGAGATATAATCCCACCAGCATGTCCTGGGTCTACCCCAGGGCCTCCTTTCAGGAGGACATGCCCGGAAATGGCTCATCCAAGAGGTGCTTAAGGAGGTATCCTAGTCAGATGCCCGAACCACCTCAAGTGGCACCTTTTGATGTGTAAGAATACCGGCTCTACTCTGAATACTCTGAGAATGGCTGCACTCTTCATCTTCTCTGTAAGGGAGAGCCACCCTTTGGAGGAAACTTATATCCACCACTTGTATCTGAAATCTTGTTCTTTTGTTCACTACCCATTGCTCATGACCATAGGTGAGGGTACGGATGTAGACTGACCGGTAAATCAACAGCTTCGCTTTTATGCTCTGCTCTCGCCTCACCACGATGCTGCAGCGTCTGCATCACTGCAGACATAGCCCCAAGCCTTCTGTCAATCTCCCGCTCCCTTCTCCCATCACTCGTGAACAAGAGCCCAAGATACTCAAGCCTGACCTGGAGTGGGCACTCCACCCTTTTCTGTCTGAGGACCATGGCCTCAGACTTAGACGTGCTAATTCTCATGTTTGCCGCTACAAACCGCTCCAGCGCGAGCTGGAGGCCACTACCCAATGAAGCCAACAGGACTAAATCATAAACAAAAAACAGAGATGAGATTCTGTGGCCACCAAGGAGGAAGCCTTCTGCCACTTGGCTTCACCTAGAAATTCTGTCCATAAACATTATGAATAGAATTGGTGACAAAGGGCAGCCCTGGTACACCCACGGGTTGTTCAACCCCTCAAACTAAAACCAAAAGTCTGCAAACCAACTGCCACCTGTTTCATTTAAAATCTACTGAGGTGGCATACAGCATGAAATTTATGAAAATGACAATACTGTTTAAACATGTTTTGACCTTACTGTGCATAAATGTGCTTGTTTTATATTTGTTTGGCTCCTTTCCACAAGGATGTCATGCATATCACTCATTTTTTCCCCATTTGTTCTGCACAAAATGCAGCTGTGATGCTTCTATTCAAACCATTTGTGGAGTCAGTACTCACATGCATGGCACTCTACAGTCAGTTGTGCTTATTATTAGTGTGTTGAGAGAGAAATGATCAAACCAAGACACACACAAAAGTTATCCGATTACTGCACATCACGTTCTGCCCTTGAGTTTAAATGCTCTGCAGCATGTGTTAAGATGCATTTAGTTTCCAGTGGAAACTTGTTACCTGATCATCCTATCTCCTACAGCAGATCCTCTGGAATTAAATCTATATTTGTAGCAAAACAATCAACAGCAAAGCATCACAAATTCTCAAATCGGCACACTCACCCTTTTTAACTGAACTCTTGAATCTAAGAAATAATCGCCTGCATTCAAACAGTTTTTCTTACTTGCAGTTTTTAAATAGAAACATCATATTGCATCATATTGTCTAACACACCTCTGCCCCTGTCCTCTAAACCTTGCAGGGGGGATAAGAATAGGATCGTCATCGCTGTCATCAGAGTCCTGGTTGCCTCGTGCGGGCTGACTCTGGCCCGCCTGTCCCTCCTCTGCAGTGGGCTCCGCTCGCCGACAGCCCCCTGACGTGTCCTCTGTACCTTCTGTTTGACTCCTCTCCTGTGGAGAAGACGCCATGCTGTCTCCCTCAGAGGAGCCCTCCGCTGGGGCCTGAGCTGCTGAGCTGCTGGGGGCACTGGAGCAGGAGGCATCACATGGTGGCTCTGTGGAGGAAGGCAGCAAACCCATATCATTGCACTCAGGATTGGAATATAATAAGCAATACAATGTGATCTGTATATTGTACTACGTCAGACAAATTGAGATATAAGAATTTTCATGATGCTGTAGGCGACACTCACCCTGCTCTGATACTGAGCTCTCCGCCGACAGACTCTCTCTGCTCTGTAACGCCACAGCTTCTGATGTTTTGGGGCCTCCACTGCCCATCGAACTTGATGTGCTGCTGCTCCTGTACACATCATGTTATACAAATTGAAATAAATGTGCTCATATCAAACCAATCAGCCCATTTACAATTGAACAGACAGACTTTAGAGAGCTGACAGCCACTGGGGCATTTCTCTCTCACTCACCACTCATCTGTGAAGTCTAGCTTGATAGTGCTGGTGGTGGTTCCCTCTGAGCTGTAGTGCAGGCTTAAGACGGGCTCTGCTGCACCGGATCGACTGGTGGAGGTGGAGGTGGAGACGGACGGGCTGCTGCTGCTGGCTGGTGCAGCAACAGATTCATCAGCAGGTGAAGCTGTAGCTTCTGCTGCTACTGAGAGAAGAAGAGCAAGACACACAGGCAAAACAAGCAAGGAGGGCTTACTGAGACGCACTTGCTGTTCAGACTAGCCCTAAAACTCTGGTAAAAATGAACTCTTCTTGTTGTTTGCAGTGTGTAGTTGGTCATTTAAAACACACCAAAAATAATGCAACTCTTTGTTGCATCCATCCCCACTGATTAACGACATTTAACAGAAATGGGAACATGCAGCAAATGTTAACAGACAAAACCACGAAAGACACAATATAAACAGA